>JAQIWH010004158.1:0-17721 GCA_034695005.1 Cryptops parisi | reverse complement strand
GAATCTATATTACTTTTACGTATTTGTTTATTTAACTAGGATTCGATTCTATTACCACCCGTGCTTCTGCACGGGTTTACCTCTAGTTATCTAATAATATCAAATCAAGAATCATTTATGTTATAACGAAATTTATCCTTCTAAGATATTACCACGTCGCTGAATATCAGTGCAAAAAAACAGTAACATAGCTGCACAATACAATATCATGAAATTCAAATGCACAAAATCAGTTCAAAACGGGAAAATTGTCTGGTCATATTTGCATATCTTCAGACATCAGGATAGACAATATGCAAAAACATGAGATTTGCATCATCTACAGAAATTTAAACTGAGTGGAAGAAATCTGGATTTAATATCAGTGTTACAACTGCAAGACAACGTCTCAATTCTTTGGGTTACAAATCATCCAAGGCTATGACAATACCACTCATCATACGTTGACAACAGACCCACCGACTTATCTGACAATTCTGTTTCTCGAACCTAAATTCCCATTCATGAATGTCAAGAGCTAATTTATCAAATGCCTACTTGAATAAGAGGAGTCTTTTAGGCACAAAAAAAGCTCTCAGTTAGACGTTGGTTAAAAACTTTTGACCGCAAAATGGGGTGGTCTACTTTTTTTACCTTGGTATGTTTTCCTTATCTTGACTTTTGTATAGATGTATTCTCAATTATTGTTTCGATATTTTATTTGTATCATTTTGTAAAGGAAAGAAAGCTTTATTTACTGTACTTTGTAAGTTTTGGAGAACAAATGTTATTGTTATGATTTTCTCTGTCAGTGCTCATGGAGTCATGGTCATAGTAAAGTTATGGTATTCTCTGTCAGTGCTTTTGTGGTCTAAATATTTTGGACCATAGGCTGTATATTTCCGTAATAATATAACTATAAGTAATTATTATTAATCAACATGAACATGATATTATACACTTCATTTAACTTTAATAGTTCTTTGAAACGAATATATATGTCAAAAATACATCGTGCTTAACTACTGTTCGACTTACGCGGTTTTCGACTTACCGCGAAAACCTCAGGAACCAATTAACCGCGTAAATCAAGGACTCACTGTACAACGAACATTTCTTTTTACAATCTTTTATTTAACTTGACTAGTCGTAAAAAAAGTTTCAACATGTTCCAAAGATTCAACGTCGTTTTTACTTATGTTCCCAGTATCGTACACACTTGAAATTTGGTATACCGGTACTAATTAATCCTGCATGATAATTTAATCTGTCAAATTTGGAGACATCCAGGTCGCGTTAATTACAACCTTAACAGTATTTAAATATCGGTTTTACCTGGTAAAGTGTTGCTTATGCTTCGATCCACTTTTTTTTAAGTTTTGATTTTGGTTAGCATACAATCAGTTAACAAGAATAAAAACAACTGCATGCAGCTTTTCAGTGCTCAAAACCATTGGATGTCAAGAAATAAAAAGCTTTTGATTGGTAAGCCTGTACCTGGATTAAGCTGTTAGTGCTTGCTGTTGGTACAATACAGAACTTTAAATCGAAATATAAAAATAAAGCAATATTTTGATTGGCTGTCTTTGGCTTAAACCAAGCTTGGTGTGGTAAGGTGTTGCTTACGCAATGATTTGCGTTTTGTAATACTTTCAATGACCCGGATGACGCTGTTAGCGCCAGTTTTTGGTGAAATAAACAACTTTAAATCAAAATATAAATATGAAGCAATATTTTTATGGGCTGGCGATAAACACTTAATAGTGTTGTTAATAACTCGAAATATAAATATAAAGCAATATTTAACATTTAATGTGCTACTATAGACTTTTTCCTATTTTTCTGTTATTCTATTAAAAATAATTTCATTATACACAAATTTAATTTTGATATTTTAATGGAAAGAGAAACACCATTTTTTTTAAAAATTAAAAACTCAAATACTGAAACTGTAATTAGATACTAAAACCTAAACTTATTGTTTCTGGCTCTGCCTTGAATAAAAGGTTGTGCTTAAAAACAAAGTTTTTATCTAATCTTGTTTATAACCACATACCCTATGTTTAATGTTTTTTGTTGATTGTATACTGTACAATGAATGATCACCAAAATAATTAAAATAAAATAAAAATATGACACTGCTGACATTGTTTTATTTTATTTTTATTTTTTCTCGAAACCATCCGAAGGGATCGCGTTACAAAATTAAACATAATCACACACAAAAAAAACAACGAAATAAATTACAAAAAGAATTAAAATATTCTTTTGCGACTGTAAATGTGTTTTGGGAAACTAAGGAAGAGATGGATGTTTTATGTAATGCATAAAACATATGTGTAAAGTTTCTTATCGAAAACTGTAAAATGTTTTATCAATTGCTTTAGTTGTTAGAGGGAGACGTCGGAGTCTATAATAGTAGGGAGGTTATTCCATGGGATGTAGGTGTTATACGGATAGCGTTTGCCTAATTCGTTGGAGGAGAATAGAGGCCGGTTGGAATTTTAAAGCTGTTAATTCCCTACGGTTAGTGGTGTGTGTAAAGTTATTTTTGTGATGGTGGAGAGGGTGCTCGGAGTTGTTAAGTATTTGTGGTATTTCTTTTAATCGCGAGTATAAGATTTGTTGTGGAATTGTCATAAGTTTTAGTGTTTTTAGTTTATTAGATATTGAAGTATATTGTGAAAACCCAAATAATATTCTAATAATATTTATTGTTATATGCGACTGTCAAGCGTTTTATTCTGAATTTCGACGCGCCCACAAGAGGATAGCGTAGTTTATTGTTAGAATAATTTTTGACTTTATGAAGTTTATTTTTTATTTTGTGAAAAGAAGTCCTTTTAATCGTTAAAGTAATAAAAAAATTTCTGTGGAGTTTTTTATTAATCCATCAATATGGTTGCCGAAATTAAGTCTTGTATCAAATGTCACACCGAGCGTTGTGAGGTGTTTAGTATCATGGCATGTTTGGTTCGAAATTACTATTGTGTTAGTTTTGAGGGGATTCAGGATCAGGTGTTTCGATCTAAACCAATTTTCGATTAGAATTAGGTCTTTGTTCATGAAGTGTTGAGCTATGTGGTGTTCATATAAGTTGAACGGAAAAAGGAGAAGGAGATAATTTGAGGTTGTGGACAGAGTTTGTTACTGATGCATATAGTAAATTGGCCATGGGAGAGCCTTGTACGACACCATTAAGGGACGCTGTTTTGGAGGAAGGGTCATTGCTTAAGTGCTGACATTTTTCTAATCACCCGGTACTATGTGCTTACGTTAGAAAGTTTAAGGTGTCATTTGTGATTTTCAAGATATTACTGTAACAATACTTTTATCGTAACCCTGTATATGAAAAATTGACAAGTTGACGTTGTGTTTCGAATCTAGCAGCCTGTACGGTTGATGACATTAAAAATACGTACGGTTGCTGACATTTTTTTTTTCTAAAGCTGTTCATGTTTTATGGTTTCTTCATAAAAATCATATTATGTGGGTCACACTGTAAAGGTGTAATTGTATTTAGTGATACTATAAATTTTCACCTATTTAATTCCCGAAACATGGCAATTGGTTCTGTTAGTTTGATGAGCACGTTCATCCATCATGCAACAAATGAACCGAGGTTGAAGAAAAACTATCGATTCGCTGCAAATGCACACATTTTGATCGATATATATTAAAAATTCAACCGCTTTTTTTTTTGGTCCTCGGTTCAAATTTTAATTGTTCCTTTGTGTTTTTCCAACGTCTTTGAAAAGCCTATACTTTGTGCCAATGACGTCATTAGTTACCTTGCACGAACAAAAGCTAACTGCACAGAAAAAGCATATACGTTATTATTATCGACTGCGATTTTCCCTTTAAAATGAAACTTCGGAACACTGTCAACCACCCGAAAAGAGTGACACTTTTCTGCCCCCCCCCTCCCCCAAATATTGATTTTAACGTCAAAAAATTTTGATGCAGCGATCTTAAAAGAGAATATTGATTGAAGCGTTGCCTCCTCCTCTTAACTTTTGACTTGTGACGTTTCACAATGGATTAGATTAGGTGATTAATCGAGAGCCATAGGACTTATCACCCTTTCTACGAGAGAGCGCTCAGCTTCGATATTGAAAACGAAGGAATTAACCTCAAAAGCTTATCTTACCGACACATCAATTTCACCATCAACTACACAACAACTCCATTCGATAAGAACGTCATCAACTACTTGGCAAACAAGTAAAAAACTTGAAACCATGAAATGGTTGTTTTCTTTTAAAATTATCCTTGATACTTGTTATACTATGTTACGTAGAACAAATACAACAGAACTAAAAAGGTCAACTACCAGTGTGACTAGAACACCAAGAATTTCTTACATTACACCCTGTGTAATTTGCAAAAGTTGTTTCTGAAACAGCTAACGCAAAATTGATCTTTTCTATCGTCAGAGTTTTAAGCGGGTCAAAACTCACAAACTATTTGACATTTTCGTGTTATTGGTATTTGTCGTAGAACTACAATCAACGGATATTTATTTTAAATATTTATGGCCACATAGTTTAAGCCACAAAGCTCGAGCAAAAGTGGTATTCTCGTCGATATCATGAGTTGGACAAACGTCAAAACTCACAAACTATTTCACATATGCTTGTTATTAGGATTTGACGTTCAACTACAAGACATGTCCAACAATGGGCATTTATTTGAAAATTTCAGGTTTTATAGTTTCTGAAACAAAGCTGAAGAAAAACGGGTCTTTCGTAGCGTTATAATTTCGAGTATTGAGCCGTTCAAAACTCAAACTATTTGACGTTTTCCTGTATAATCATGGTATAGAATCATTCTGTATACTGTATATACATTGTATACAACGCCTAGCCTGTTTTTGAAAAACCATAAATATTGAAATTGTGATGTTTAGGTAAGATTTTAGGTTGTATAAATATTGTTTAGGCCTAATATTTTTTTAGCGACAATTGTATTAAGTCTGATATTCTTTGCCTTGGCATTCTATCTATAAACAATGTTTGAAATTCATAGTTGCCGTTAACAGGTATAGTGTATTCACATGTCAAAGGATTCATGTTAATACATACTCCTGTTATTTCTCAACTATCATTTCCTATATTAAATCTTTAATAAGTTCTAAACCCAACAATAGCCAATACTTTTCTCTTTCACCAAAACCCAAATGTTAAATTTCCCGGAAAATCATTTTACGCCTTTTCTTCAAACTTCGGTTGTCATTTTGTTTCGAATTAATCTCTCAAACAGCATAAAAAAATTTTTTTCTTTCTCTTTCCATTATTATCAATTGTGTAAAAGAAGCACTCATCGCCATCTTTTCTTGAGTTAACATTAAGAAAATTAGTTCTCGTTTTTCACCGACTTGTCGATATGTCAACAATCGAAGGCCAACGCCAAATCATTATCTATGCTATCATCATCATCATCAACGACGACAACGAAAACGAGGAATTTTCTGCTACCACCTCATTTTTCTTTCGTTCTTTCTTTCTTTCTTATTTTCTTCTTATTTTCCATTCCTTGGTTTAATTTCTTTTATCCTTTGCGTCAAAGAACGATCGAAAAATATATATCTAAAAAAGGAAGTAAAGAGAAATCCCTTTTTGCGTTTGATTTAATGGGTCAGTGATCCTGTGACAATGGTTGTCGTCTAACTTTCCACTGCAATCGTCTAGTCTATTTTTCATTGGGTGACAATAGTAAAATCTAAAAAAAAAGCGTTTGCACTGCCATCGTTTCTCATACCAAAACTATAAAATTTTCATAAAAAAAATATTGAAAAACTATTTTACTGAAACCCGCTTAAGAAGGCTTTAAAGTGACCCTAAAGTAACCTCAGATGCTACGTAATAAAACAAAACATAAAGCACATATAAACATGGGTTCAGAAATGTATACGGATTCGAATACCTCCAGTGATTATGAGACGATAAGCCTATTCCATGACTTCACCCTGTGTTATCTCAAAAGATAAGTATTTCTTGTCTCGTGTATTTTATGGGTTGTTTGCTTTGTCCGACAATTTTATTTACATTTAGACTTTTTGTCCTTTAATATTGTTTTTGATTTGATTTCTTTTACTTTTATTATTTTTAACATATATTGTCTTCTTGTATTTGTTTTTGAATTTTGTTTTTTTTTAGTTTTTTTCTACAATCTAAAATTTGACTAGACCTTTCAGGAGCACCTGTATAGAAACAAAAACCACGTAAATGACTGTTCGCCGATTCTTTGTTTCTTACCAATGATATGTGGCCTTAAAAAAAACCCTACTTGTTTACGAAACTACTAAGTGGTTTGGGGTTGAGGTTTTTTGTTGTGTGTGTTTATTTTGAATAAACACTTTTTATGATAAAAAACTGATAAAACTTGCAACGTCCTCCAACTTTCCCAAAGAGACTTTCTCTCTATCCATAAAGAAACAGTAGCTCTTTAGCCAAACTAAGATATCTCTTGAGTAGTTTTTGCTGAAGATCAAGAAACATTTCACACTTTTCAACCCCTTACCACCGTGGGTAGTGGTTGTTGTCTTCTCCTTTTTCGTTAAAAAAGAAAACATGGCAATCTGATGCACTACCATACCGACCGTTGTCATGACAACCGTTAACAAAACAAGGATTTTCTTACTTCAAGATGACGGTCTCGACACAAAAGGTAAGAAGAATTATTCCTCCTTTTTTCCCCCCTCAACTCTCACTCGTTCTCCCCCCCCCCTTTCATATTCTCAGTCTTCTTTTTTCACTCATCTTTTCCCACGTCACTTTCCCCCTCTTTTTTTTATGCACTTTACCAAAAGGAAGATTTCTTTTCCTAAACATATAACTCTCTAAGAATCTACAAAAAAAGATGTCTTTCTCAAAATTTTTTGTGTAAAGAAATAATATCAATAAAAAATAACAAAGACGCATATTGCCTGATGCTATGCATAAAAAAACAACTTTAGAACAGTAACTTCTAATATTTTCGAGTGTCACAAAAATGTGTAAAATTCTCTTTGTTACTTTTTACTGAATATAGGGAGTTTCAAAAGTCTCCATACACAGGTGATGTGATAAAAAACAACCAAGAAACAACAAAAAATCTTTACCCTACTGACTAGATGCACAAATCAAAGAAACTCCCGACGTTTCGCCTTCTTTTCGAAAAGCTTTTTCAAGAGACAACACACAGACAAGAACACACACAAAGGATACAATTAGCAACAAACACAGACAGTCCTTTGTGTGTGTTCGTCTCTGTGTACTTGTCTGTGTTCTTGTTTGTGTTCTTGTCTGTGTTTTGTCTGTTAAAAAAGCCTTTCAAAAAGAAAACGAAACGTCGAGAGTTTGTTTGATTGTGCATCTCGTTAGTATGGTAGAACATGTTTGTTTTCTCCTTATTGTTTTATTATTGTTATTCAGGGTGCAGAATTTAAAATTCAATAGAGTGTATCAGAAATCATTTTAGAATAATTGTGACCAAAGAACAACATATATTTTGCTCCAAAAATCTCCTTACATAGAGATATTTAACACTTTTTTTTGAAAAAAAAAATGTACAAAAACATTTTGAAAATTTGAGCATTGAACAACAACATATCAACTTTATATATCACCCGGGCAACTCTGGGTAAATCAACTAGTTACTTATAAACGTTACAAAAAATACCTAGAAGACATATTACTCATATATGGAGACTTTCGGGATACCCTATAGAAAAAAAGATAACTTTCATTCAAACATTAAAACAAGTTTCAAGATAATTTTCTGCATACGTCAGCAAGCAGTAGGTTTTGTATGACGTTCTAAGCGCCAAACGTAAATTTCGAAACGAATTTCGAGAGACAACACCACTTCATCATCATCATTTCCAGTTTGTGTGCTACTTTTTATTTTCATTTCGCCACATGTTGAAAAGGCAAAAGTTTCTTTTAGAAAGTGGGATTAACTTTGGAGACGAATGGAAACGAGAAAGCTCGACTTTGGGATTTGCCTACCACACACACACACACACACACACACACACACACACACACACACACACACACACACACACACACACACGCACTCTTTGCCCAACTTCTCGACGACACTAAATCACTTCTTAGCAACTTGTGAATGGAAAAATGACAATGTGATGAACTGCACTTTCCCAAAATCCTATCGACCCAAAAACCACCACCACACAAATATCTAAATTTAATATCAAACCAGAGTAACAACCATTTTATAATATGATACGGACTTTAAACAACAAAATAGTAATAGATAAAAAAAAATCGACAACTGTTCAAATATGAACCGGATTTGTGTTAGATGCCAAAACTCTAGTGTCCAATCTGTGAAATTTTAAGAATACAGCACTCTACATAATATACTAAACTACACAAGTGTGATCTAGTACATTATGTACTTTAGTGCGTGCTTTACATTGTGTGAATATGCATAGTGTATTAAAGTATGTCATGAAAAAATAATGTTCAGATCTAGTACGTTAGTTTATAAAAGGAGATATATGGCTGTACAACCATTTATTTAGAAAATATCCAAGATATTCATTTCGTTCCACGACGTTTTCGTTATACATTTTGTTCGTTTCGTGCATCATATACTCCTTAGTTTTTACGATACGTATTGTGTGCGTCAGCAGCCATTTTGAAGCATTAAAACCATGTACTAAAAATCGTTTAACATTATCGCTAACTATTGATAATTTATCAAACAAACAAACAATTGTAAGTTAATGGTGTACATACATACCGTTCATTGAATGTTCACATTCTTAAACTTGTACAACGTTGCTGGCATTTTACTACACTCAACCTGAGCATATACATTAAAATTCCGGATTATCCAAATTTTCCTTTATCCGAAATAGACTTTCGGATAATAAAGTTTCTAGTGTGTACAAATTTTCACCATTATTTGAACAAAATTATTACGTCAAATGATCAAATATAAACCGGAATTTTGTTGAAAAACCCCTAAAAAAAAACATCTAACCTATTTGCATCAAACAAAATTTGGTTAAAATTTTGAACGCTTGTATTATAATAATAAAAAAATCAATATATGTAAAAATAAAAATAAAAACCTTTGGTATATACGTGCAAAAAAACATCATGAAGATTAAGGATTTAAAGATTTCAAGAAAAATTCTGTGAGTTTTCAAATCTTTCGGCAAAACTCAAAGCATTCGGTAACAAATCTTGTTTTGCTGCGTTCGCTTTTGTTTGTGTTTTGTATAAGTTTAAGGAGAGATAAATAAAAGGATAAAAATTTGTCGACAAAACTTGTTGTCTCGTTGATGGAGGACTTAGGTGGTACGTGTTTACTTGAAAACAGATCCGAAAAACTGAAAGCACTAATGAATTTACGTCTAATCTGCGAACGAAAAGAAAACGACTTTTCCTTATGAAATTTTAATCAACTCATTTGCCAAATCCTTGACTATGGAAAATTACAGACGATGAACGACAGCAAAAAATAAAATGGCGACTTTTAATTTTATTTTTTTTTTCATCAAACTTTTAATACCGGAGATGAGTTGCAGGCAGACAAAAATTAATAATTTTAACCGGATTTTGGAAATAAAACTCGGAAGAAAAAAAAATTGTAAATATAAAAAATTAAATTTACCCCACTTAAAAATTACATCCGAATAAAAAACTTGAAAATTAGTTGAGGTAAAATATATTTTTTCAAAAAAATAATGGATAATGAACAAAATATTTTCTATTATAATACCGTCTCGACTACAAAATAGATAATAATTATAAATATCAATCTAATTTAATGACAAAAAAATTAATCAAAAACATTAAATTTGTGAAATTAATGAGTTCGACCGGATTTTAAAACTAATCAACATTGAAAAAAAAATTCATTTCAAAAATATTATTTCATTTTAAACTCTTTTTTTTAGAGTCTAAAATATTAAATATACAAAAAAATCTAAAATAAAGTCTAAAATAATAAATATATTAAAACATTAAGTGATTAAAAAATAAACCGGAATTTTTTAAGCACTAGCTGCTAATACATCAAAAATGTCAAACAAAATCCGGTTAATTTTGAACAACTCATAAGATAATAAACAAGTACATTAAAAATGTTTATTTAAGCATACTCTTTGTATATTATCATATGCAGATGTACTATCATATATCCTATACATACATAATGCAAGAATTCATTTTGATTTTTAAATGTTTCGATTTATGCGAATTGAAATTTATGCAATCTTTCGATAATTCGATATTCAATTTATGCGTGGTTTATTTCTACAATTTTCAATTTTATTTATTTATTTATATATGCGATTTTTTTTCACATTAGACTTAAACGGTTTTTGATTTATGCGAAGAACTTATCCAATTCTCGTTTTATGCGTTTTTTTGGTACAGTGCATTCTCATAAACGACAGTAGGTGGCGGTATACGTTCAAATCCCAGCTTGTTTGGCTCATTCACTCACAAACTCACAACTCACTCACAAGTGAAGCTAATATGAAAAATTCCGAATAAATCAATACAGAATTAAAAATATCCATCATCCTTAAAAAGCTAATCTTTCAAGGTAGTTATTGAAACAAAAAGAAAAGCACTTTATGCTAAAAGTGGGCGGAGTTTAAAATCCCAATGGGTGCTCTTCAATATTCCGTTGACGTTAACGACATTTTCTCACTGATTGATCGACGTCATCTCATCCCTAGTCCTTAATCCTTTCTTCAAAGTTATCCCCCCAAAAAATCCTTTCCAACCATTTTCATTCCTCTTTTTTCTTCTTCTTCGTATTTTACACACAAAAAAAAGTAGAAGCTATTTTATGACGGGATTGTGGAAACTAATGCAAGAAAAGATAAAAGGGTACTTTCACCTCCTCGAGGCTTATAGGCTGTTTATGGATTCATTCGTCAATCGAACTGACACTAACGTTTTCGCCAAAATTAATATTCCTATCGTTTTCTGTCAAAATATTTTTATCGTTCCTGTTTTCATTTTTTTTTTTTTTTTTTTGCTTTATATATTATTTTTGCGATATTTACATTTCGTGACTCCAAATATTCATTAGCTATCGTGATGAACGATAACGATAATACTACTACTAAAAAACACAAAACAAGATTTTAATATAGGTTTATATTTATTTTAAATTAACTGTCAATTTCATGGTAATGTCAATCTAAAATGCTTTTGCTCAAAGTAAACAAATTCGTTGTCGTATACATTATATCAAATTATATTAATTAATTAATTATTACTAATTGTTATGCGAACACAGTAGAGTTGATACTTGTTGAATAATATCGTTCAAATTACTATTTTAATGGAAATATCATCGCCACAAGATTTGATTTGTCTAGTTCCACCTATTTTAGAAGATCACGTTAGCCAAGTTATGTTAGTCACAGGTACACATTTTTAAAAAATGCAAAGTTCCACAAAATTTTGAACGATTGATTGTAACGTACTAATAATAACACTTCCATTGCTTGGCAACATTCGTCAATGGTTTATGTATACTTCATCTCATTAGTTATTGCTTATCTTTGCGTTGGTAACACATTCGTTACGTTATGGTTACGTTTGTTTTTAGTTGCTGTCATGGAAACATTCTTGAACGGAATGAGACACAGAGCTAGAGAGAGACATTTGGCCTATATATTGTTTAATAATAATAATAACAATCAGCCGGAAAAAAGTAATAAACAAATGTTATGTTAGTCACCATGAAAGTGCCCTGACATAAATCTACTAAAAGTAAAGCCCAATGATTATTATTATTATTTTTATTGAACGGTTCACAAGGTCCAAATAAGGAATCTACCTAATAACGTAATAATGTCGTCGGCAAAAATGTCGCGATACAAAAATGTCGCGGTACAAAAATGTCGCAATACAAAAATGTCGTCATAGTAAATGTTACCGTTAAAAATTCAGTAAAAAAATATAACCTAACCTAACCTAACTTAACCTAAACTAAACTCGTTAACCCCGTAAAACGCGTGTAAAAAACAAGTTTCTCTCCACATTTATATCCGTGTCCGCGGAAAAATTAAAATGTTTTCATCACACACTTAGCACACACAAAAAAACGTAACATTAGTGTAATCAAATCAAGCAATATCTTCACGTTGGGTTACCTATTTGTTGTTACTCTAAATAATTTGAAAGAAAAATTCAACAAATTACACAAATTTCACATTTTCACGATGAACTACTACAAGTATTCCATTTGGTTTAAAATACTGGACATTAATATACATATAAATTTAAAATTGACCAATTACACGGATCCCAACGTTGCTTCATATATTAATGACATCAACTCGTTAAATTAAGAAAACGCTAACCATCTCCAAAAAAATAAAATCGTGCACAAACAAAGACGCCATACCCAGTATGGTAAACTTTCTCGAAACCTAAGGTCTAGTACTTAATTATTACGAGGGGAAAATGCTACGAAAACGAGAAGCCAATGGCAACACGCACAAAGAGTTAGCCCGAGTTATTAAATAAAACCTCATTTCTCCAGGTTGGCATTTAAAAGTGTCTTATTATGCCTCTGGCGCAAATATTCGCGGACGTTGGACATAGAAATCCTGGTTTTCATTCTCCCAACAACGAGGGCCGTTTTCCTAGTCCGAACCAATTGACATCAGCGCGAGTCATCAAAGAGAATTTTTAAACAGCAAACCGGTACTTTTAATTTCGCTCCAACTCTTTTCCTTTTCCACATAATTAGCTCCGGCCATGTTAACTACTCTACCTTGGCAATAATTGCTTTGCCAAACTTCACTAATTGCCCCACTACCGCAGCCGCAACGTCGAAACAAGTTTCCATAAAAAGACGTAAAAAAAAAAGTAGAAACAGAAATTTTTATGTCAACGTTTCGTTGTCACGTTAAACAATTTTCAAGTTTCACGAAATGTTATAGAAAAAAGAAATCAACTACCTTTGATATTAATATACCACTCCCTTTCGTGGTGTGGAAAAATACGTAATGTGAAAAACACAAAACGTGAAAAATATGACAAAATAGTAAAATAATGAAAGTTTTTTTTTAATACGTTCAGACGTTAAAAATATGTTCAGAAGTCGAAAAATAATTACACAATCAAAAAATCGACTATCAAAAATTGTACAGAAAAGTATATTATTCCGATACAATTAATTACTGCATACGTTACTCAATTTTAATGTTATTTAATAGTAGTCTTTATTAGTTTGTTAGTTACTTGTTGTGTAATTTTTATGTCTTTTTGAGACGCAAATAAAAACATTAAACATCAAACCCAATATGAAATATTATGAGTTTTTAAGTCGTGTACGCTTGAAGTCGGTGCAACACAAACGTATACAAAAGCAAGATGCGTTGCGCCGACTTCAAACGTACACTTTTTAAAAACATATCCCAATACAATTTTATAATATTAAGCAACATCAAATTTAATTTAAAGTAAAATTAATTAACGTATGCAGTAAATAATTGTATTAAAAACAAAATTGTTTTACTTTTGCGTGCACTTTTTGAAGTCCGTTTTTTAATTGTTTAAATATGACGCATAAATACGTGCAAAATTAGGATTGGAATAAGAAAATAAGTAATAAAAGCGTGACATTAGCTATACAGAGTACTACTGCACGAGCTATTAATCAGTATCCTACTAAAGTTAAACCAGAAAGTTTGAAAGACTATAACCACGCCCAAACTTCCGACGACGTGACGTAAGTCTAGTCAACGACTATTCAGTTGGAAAAGCGTTGGCAGGTTTCAGTCCACCCCTCCTCCTCCCATTTGACATCCCTTCGGTGTCAGATAATCTATCATCCATCAAGCCGAGAAGCCAATAACGATTGCAACTAGTGTTCTTAGTCGTTGCCAAAGTCGGTGTAATAACGTTGACACTTCTCCGATGACAAATCTCGAGTGGCACAATGGATGACCTTTTGGCAAAAGAGGCAACCCAGTAATTGAACGAAATTCAATATCTTGCAATTACCTAATCAATTTCCACCCACTAATGAGAGCAAGGCTAAGCGAACGCCAATTCCATCATCAACTCCAAAGGCGAACCAAAAAATTGACAAAGGCAAATATAAATCAACATTGATGATGATGATGATGATGACGATAATCAGCACCTTGCCTACTACAGTATACGAAATCGACAAGTGATACCCGAATAATTTGTTTACTTCATCCAAAAGAACTGTTCCATTCAACGTATTATTACGTCAAATCACAGTTTCTTTGACATTAGCCATCTATTGACAAAAACCGGACTTCCTATAACAACCCATTGAAAAGTCGACTCAATCGCCATGTTCTAT
Organism: Cryptops parisi; assembly: GCA_034695005.1. NCBI lineage: Eukaryota > Metazoa > Arthropoda > Chilopoda > Scolopendromorpha > Cryptopidae > Cryptops > Cryptops parisi. The sequence goes on along the minus strand of JAQIWH010004158.1, from coordinate 3,411 downwards.
TGACCAACACATCCATATCTATTATTTAAATCTTATACGTATTATTAAATCGAATCGATGTTTCGTTGACATTAACCATCCATTGACCGAAAATCACTTTCAATAACAACTCATTGAAACGGTCTACTAAATCGTCTTGTTCCATTGACTATTTAAATTTATTGATAAATAACCTTCACAAAACTTTGTATCACATGATCAATAGTTAACTCAATTAACGAAGTCTTCTGGACAAATCTAATGTGTCTGTCTTTAAATATTTTGCACACGTGCTATTTCTACCAAACAATTTGCAATGATTCTAGAAGCTACTGGTCGTCGTCTTCCACTACACAAACATTCCAAAATGTACTTTTCCGTAAAATTGAAAGTTTTTCCCTGTAAATCTGATTTTTTTTTTTGGTCAACTTGTCTGAAACTGATAAAAATTCAAAAAATATTTTTTAAAAAATCAAAAAACAAAAAATAGCCAAAAATGAAAGAAAAAACTGCTCAAACAGTGTCCTTCAGCAAAAACCAGAATAGTACTACAAGGTTCCAGAGGATACGAGAAGAATCCATTTATTACCCTAAGGACTTAAGAAAAAGGACAAGGGGCCTAAGGAGAGGTCCTCGTTCTTTCGAACCGTGTCGTACACGCAAATGAACACGTGTTACCACCAACGGAAAAAAAAAGGTCGAGCACAAGGTCCCTGGCTAATTTCCAAACGACGACACCGAAGGGAACGATATAAAGAAAGACAATAAAAAAATCGAAATTCGACACAAGTAGGGGACTTGTCAAGTGGTCAATAGCCCTAATCGTATTCTGCGCGTGTGATTCAATAAAGTCTTAAAAACGTTACAACGTTGCTTATTATAAACAAAAGTCAACAGGTGAGAACCTATTGAAAACCTAATGGGCAAACAATTCCGATTCATTAAATACCTAACTTAAGTTACAGGAAATGAATGTTTATATACTTTGTAACAGTAAATTTATCAACTTGTAGTTTTTTTCTTGGATAGTTTAATATACAGGGCAGACCAAAAGTTTCCACCTATAGGATTTTATTGTTACTTTTAGTTTTTATTTTCCGATAGCTTTCAAGAATACGTTTTAAGAAAAGAATGACGAAAATGGGTCGTCTTAAGCCACAGTGAACTAGGTTTAAAAAAACGATGATTTTACGTATTGTTTGTCCATAGGATAGCATGCTATTCCAATTAGATCATAGTGTTGTGTGACTATCTCTAAGTGGACCAGAGCTTTTATTCTCAATCTAAGTTTACGTCTTGACATAGTGGCCTCAATTTGTGAATTAACTCAAGAACTGTGAAAAGTAAGTTAGTTCAGTATGGTTTAACAGACACAATCTACATCATACCGATAGCCAAATCAGGAAGCTGCCGCAATGGAATTCAACATAAAACATGAAAAAAATATCATAGACGATACTGTCGCCAAAAGTCATTATACTGTAAAGTTCTTAAATACTTAAAGTTTAGCAGATCAACAGAGAAGTGCTTGCAGACATTATGATTAAAATCAATTTGCAAAAATATTGTTGTAATCGTATTGTGGAAACTTTTAACCCACCCCGTATATGAATTTTCAAGATAATCAACTTTGGTGAGTTTATTAATAGACAGGTTTTAAAAAAATGTCATATTGTGTATCCTACGTATGGAAACTTTTGGTCTAGCTTTGTAGATGCATTTTCAAAATTCAGTAATAAACTAGTGCGTAATAGAGAAGTTTAACTAACCATAAAAAGAACAACTAAAAAACAGCACTTGAAATCATGTACGAAAAAAGCAAAAACACACCCACCAAAAACAGAGCTTTAAAAACAAGTGGTTCACTCTACTACCTTAGCCAGGAGGAGAAAACTTTGACAATAAAGTACACCTCGGGAGCAAAACAAGCTTCATGAACTGCACTCCAAGCGTTTACTTTGTTTGCTGCTGTTATATTAAATTCTTGGCAGAGGATAAAACATCGTTTATGGTCTCTTTGTTTCCCTGCGTAACAAAAGAACTGGCGCAGCTGGAGAAAAAATGTTTACATAACATAGCTTAAAGCCATAATTTATATAGTTTTTTTGCAATAAAGACCACAAAATATAACACAAAAAAGAGAGCGCGACACTACAACAGTATATTGACAGGACAATATAACTTTGAAATGCTCGACATTGTTCTCGTGACAAAGTCTATTGAAAAGTCTATTGGCGTCGTCGCCCCCAAAAGCCAGTTCGATAGAATTACTCCACCGAGTGGGGGATTAAACCATTCTGCTGGTTAATTCTAAACCATTAACCGCTTTGATACGATTATAGACTTTTATCCCACCTGCCAATCTGCTTATGGAAACGACACCAGGTGGTGTCATCTTCACGCGACCCACCCCAATGGCCTTTCCTCTTTCTTCTCTATCCCCCCCCAAAAATAATGCCACTATAATACCCAACCGACTAATCCTTCGTGTCAGTGACTTGTTGAAGAGCAAAAGTCAAGATGGCGACACAAGTGACAAACGTCACCACCACGAAGTGTAATTAAACCACCACCACCTTCGAATGTAATTAATAGTGTTCATACATCAAATGTTAAGAATCAATCTTATCCAATAAGGATAAGGTGGCGTATGTTTTAAGATAAGAACGGGACATGTGTGTGTTTAAGAGGGAGTGACTTTGTCTTTTCTTCAGCACAATTCATCAATCACCCCCACAAGTACTAGACGCTCAGACGACAAATTCCACCAAGAAGAAACTAATCCAATTCTCCTTCACAAGCTTTATACATTATCGGCTAGAAATACCAACCAACATCTTCTGACGTATTGCACAGTTGACGACAACTGGCACTTTTACGTTCCTTTTGTAAATCCATCCAATACAGCGTACATGTTCGTATATTTTAAAGATCAAATGAAACTCCAATGAATTCCTAGATTTTTATGCGAACTCTTCAAATGCAAATTTCATTACTGTGCGACGATAAATAAATCATCCCAAATGCTCGTTATTCGAGAATAGTTTGCTTTTTATACTCTTTATATTAGCTTCACTTGTGAGTGAGTGAGTTTCTACGTATAAAAACAAAACTACTCGATGGATTTTGATGAAGGAGATGTCTATAGATTCGTCTTAGAGACCTGACCCACACTGTTTCAGCATCAATTAAAAACCAATATGGCAGACGCTACATGCCATAAATGCATTATTCTTTAGACCCTCCTACAGGGTAAATGGCTCGATGGATTTTGATAAATGAGGTGTCATTGGATCCATCGAAGTGTACCGAGTGACACGGGCTACACGGCATCAATAAAAAAAACTGCGGATGTTATATGCTAGTATATAAAGATCGTGCATACAAAAACAAGACTCGGTGGATTTTGATGAATGAGGTGTCTATGGATTC
>JAQIWH010004157.1:0-17722 GCA_034695005.1 Cryptops parisi | reverse complement strand
TTTCCACTGTTCCATGTAATGATTGTGACAAAGGTGTCATGGGTTCGAGGCGAATCGAAAGGATTTCAGATGGAAATGATGACGCACGTTGGGCTGCACTACATCAACACTCACGTAAAGAAATACGAGACAGATAAAGACAATCTTTTTTACACACAGAAAATATACACATACACTTTTTCTCATTGAACGACAGTACTAACTTAAAAAAAAAAGGTGACTGGAACTTACTTTATTATAACGCGGACTACTATTTAAGATACGACTGTGTAATCAGTCGGTTTTGATCCCCACGTATATTATAATTTTTTTCATCACAATGTTCCTGATGAGTGATAAACTACAGGGTATCCCAGCCGAGCGTTCCCAATTTTATTTATACTCTGCTGATATAATTAAAATTCTGAGTTTTGAATATACATGTAAGAGGTCTTTGAGGGAGGTCTTTCCAGTGGTGCTATTTTTATTGATCTTGAAATTAATCTTGAAGAAAATCGTCGTAGGTATCAGGTCATATTTAGAAAGTTGTAGGCAATAGCCCATTGAGTCATAATCCACTGTCGTTTAATTTATTTCCAACAATCCAATTGAGAAAAACATTATCCAACAAATACACGATACAAAGTACCATACTGCTACAACAGCTTCACTGCTTATCAATTTCGCTAAGCAGCAAAAGTGATTTTACAGTAGTTGTTAGGCAACTTTAAATTCGCCTTTAAATTAACAATGCCAACAGCTAAATTCACTTTTGCTTCAACTGAAATTTTCAAAATTTTAGCAATACTGTAATAGGCCTACTCTTTTCTTAATATTGGAACAAGATAGGCTGGTGTCCCGACTAAATATAAAATTCCCCTCCCCCCAATATAAGAACCACCATAATAAATATATATATATATATATATATAATATATACTACTGGTGCAAAAGAAAAGGTTATAAAAAAAGTTCGTGTCAGCATAAAATGGGACATTGTAATAATAGTGATGTCCCTAAGAGGGATGTGTAAACAGTCGGTGCTGTCGCCTCCGTTGGATTTTAAGTAGGACTGGGGGTGACAGATGACTCTCTTGTCAGCTGTCGTAGAAACATTCATAACCACAACAGTGCAGTGCCAAGACGTCATTTCCACCAACGCAAACACACTCTATACTACCTCCTCTTCTACTCTTCCCCCCAGTTTTTTTTTATATATCTCTCCCCTCTTCACCTACTACTACCCATTTCACATATCAGTGACACCATCTTGAAGTCAACACAACAGAGGGCAAAAAAACAAAAAATTTCTCACTTTTTTTACTTCAGACTCTCCAGACTGTGCAACTGTTATACTGATTCTGTAGCACCAAAATATTCGTGAAAAATGGATAGTTGGACTTTAACTAGGAATTTCGTGAAATGATTAATCTCTCACTTTACTGCTATGTATGTATATACAGTATGCATTAGATGATCTGTATTGTATCAAAGAAAGTGAATGTGTTTCATCAATTCATTTTTTCGGATTTATGTATACACAAGTTTCACGGTATAGTGAAATTAACCAGCTTCTAGTTTGTGCAAACACCAAAATCATAACTTCCTGCTTACTATATATACTGTATATGTCGTTTCTGAATGCAGAAACTTAAAACGATGCAGAAAATTCCGGAGTGATGAATTGGCAACCACGAAAAACACAAACAAACCATTAGCTTATACACGTAAATATTTACTGAAATAAACGTTTCCAAGATGGTCGTAACATAAAATAGTCTTTTCTTTTGTTTTTAAAAAAATCCTAATCGTTAAAATTTTCCTGGTAACCAATTCTATGTAACAAAAAAAAATTAATAGTTACCTTACCATGTTTATGGATATACATTAAAAAAACGCATATAAAGATATTAAAGAAGAAATCTCTTCTGAGAGTTTGTATTAGATCTTCAGTGTGTTTAATTAAAACCTTGCTTCATTCTTTTTTATGTATACCTTAAGAGAAACGTAACACTAGAATCCAGCAGCCGATCGATACTCGTTATACGAAAACAGGTAATTAAAAAAGTGTGTTGTTGATTTTTTTTTGCTCAATTTTTAAGAGACGCAATATTGCAAATAACAAAGCACGGGCGGTAGCAGTAAAGAATCCTTTCTTCGGTCCATTTCCGCAGTTATTGTCCAAAATGCATTAAAAGAATTCAACATCATCATCAACAACAAAAACACACACACAAAAAAAAAACCAACAAAGAAAAACAAAATTGAAAACTGAAGTTTTCACAAATAGCAAGTCGAGAGTTTCGCGTGCGAGACATAAATGAGAAGAAAAAAATAAAATATAAATAAAAATAAAACGCCAAGTGAAGCTTTTACATTCGTAAATTGAATGCACGCTGTTGCGTGTTGAGGTTTTAAGCATTATACGTATGTAAAATACTGTTTGCACATTGCAGATTGCACGTTATAAAACGAAGCGTCCGATTGGTTTTTTCATTCGTTCACAATGAACGTTGATTGTTGGAGCTCGTAACTCGTTTTTTTCTTCATATATGAATCAGTGAGACAACAATCATTCTTCTAACAATGCGATGCACCTAAACAATTAAAATCTTTGAAAAAGTGTAATGACATGAACGAATTGTAATCTTGGAATATTTTCTTATCGATTTGTAGGTATGGTCAGTTAAACAAAAATGTATTAAATGTATGATCAATAAATCAGTTATATGTTTTTGTTTGTTTAACTAACGTAACCTGGTCTCTAAACCCTCAACCGAAGTGCGGGCAAGTAGCGCCACAAGCGAAGTCGGGCGTTTAACCCAAAAGTATTATTTAGACATACAAATGTACAATTAAAGATTCTGGTGTGATGTGCCGGATAATCAGATAAGTAGGGTTATATGGGTATGTTCAAGTGGCTCGTTGTACGAGAGGTTCGCGAATGTTCAGTAAATCAAAATTTCCATTATATAGTAAAAGTGCACGGTTTTAGTGTCGGGTCTAGCATTTGTTTCACACGTGAAATACATATTTTAGAAGAAATAAACAGAAACACAAACGTTCATTTACTTGTAACCACGAATAGGATCGCATGATAGCGAATTTTGGCGGAAAAACGTTTTCTTGCATTTAACGAATAAACCTATCTGGTGGAGTTTCTATCGTTTCTATAACGAGTTTTTATCGTCGCAAAAAATTTGAAAACGCATAAATCGCTTGTACACTGTATATACAGTACTCACTTTATACATTTTACAAGCAAGCAAACTTCATACATTTTCAAAGCATTTTGATTTTGAAACGACAACGTGAAAACGCGCTCCGGACTGTACTGTTAGTAGAATAGTATTGCAGTAAAGCCACCAGTTCAAGAGAAAGACCGTTTACGTCGTTTTGATGCCAATTGGATCTTCTTAAACCATACTGAACTTAAATTTGTCCAAAAAAACTTAAATTTGAGAAAACAATGATTTTACAAATGGTTTGTCCATTGGGTTGCATGCTACTATTCAGATTGGTTCATAGTGCCGTGTAACTTTCTCGAATCGGTCCAAAGATATAATTGAAGACGTGCCCAGAATAACGTTTTACATGTAACAATTCATAGTTTTGAGTAAATGACATAAAAGTATTCAGCAACACATTGAATGTGTCACATAATAAATGACCAATGTCAACGTGATATAGCCTATGTATGTTTTAGGTAGGTATGAGTTTATCTATTGGCGGCACTAGCTAGGCCCGTATACGAGGCACGTTTTTCCATAATAATCTCAATATTGAATTTTTGTAACATATACAACGTTATTCCGGGCAAGCCTTCAACTCTTAGATGATTAGTTCATGACATAGTGGCTTCATTTCAAGCAAAAACTGTAAAAAGTGAGTTAGTTCACTATGGTTTAACATGATCCAATTTGCAACTTAACTTACATCACTCACAAACTCACGCACAATGAACCTCACTCACAAGTGAAGCCAATATAAAGCGTATAAAAATTCACACAACAATAACGTAATCCAAAGAAATTCATCAACCAAAAGCAATAAAACAAAATCTAGGCTTTAAAACATGGATTTTCAAGCGCGAATGGTAATCTCTATCGTTAATGAAACAATCTTGATTATAATAGTCAATCCCTTACAACAATAAAAAACTAAGTTCCAATTTCTTAAAGGTCTTAACGCCCTTGCTCCTGCAATTCTGAAGCGGTTTTTTGCCGTTAAAGTTTTAAATCACATGGATGGTAAGCTGTGAACATTTTTGGTACCAAAGCCTCATCCCTAGGTATGTTTGTTTTCTTCTATTTTCACGCCTGACAGGCACTCTACATTCCAACATACATAAAAAAACAAACAAGAAAAAACTACTTTTTCCCTACCCTCCAAACGTTTCTGCAATCCTCACACATTTCTACGCTATTCGCCCCATTGCATTTGCACCATTCACGTTCTTTTAGTCGAAAGAACAAGATTTATCCAAGTCGATGATTTGACATTTTGAATTTAGGATTTTCCAATTAGAAAAGAACCATCCAACATCTGTCACTTTTGTTTGTAAAAGTAATGGCATACACGTAGTCTTCGATTTATGCGAGGGTTACGTTTGAAAATCGGAATAAAAAAAACTTTAAATTGAAGAGTTTCGGGCAATACAAATATAATGACAAGCCACATTTTGGAAATTGTTCAAGAGAACCGTTTTTCTGGTGAGAAACTCCATTGAGTACTATAGTGACTGAGAAACAAGGTGATTATCTCTACAAGTATATTGGACTGCCATTTTCTGTACAATTCAGGAAGTTGGAAAGCAACAAGCCAGAAACAATACTGAAGGACAATTTGATGTAATAAGTCATGTTTGAAAAAAAAATGTGTGGATTTTCATTATATTTGCCCGGAAACCTTTCAATGGTTTTATTCGTAAATTTTAAAATAGGTCTACTTTGGGTTTGCAAATTTATTTATTTTTAATATAACACCCTTCATCGATTCCTGTGTGTGTGTGCTCAATTTCGTGGGAAACTGGCACCAAAATGCACACTATTAAACAACGATAACTTTTTTTGGCATTGTCGCCATTCTAATCCAATTCTTGAGTCACTCAATTAAACCATTTCCGGTTATGGAAGTTGTCATTACGAAACCAATGCTACGAACAATTCGACCGTTGACATGTAGCCTACTTACATGGATGTTTTTGTGACAAACTTAAATACCATACGTATCATAGAAACCATTGCAAACGTTATAATCAAGACAATGCCTGAATTGTAGAACAAAGCCAAATTTTGGTATTACTCTAAGATTCACTGTGAACCGAATGTGGAAAGTAGGAACCACAGTTAATTTATCACTCTAAAATTTACCAAGCACTTAATTTCTATATTATATACTGTAGGTGTAAGTGTAAACCATCAGCTAGAGAAATTAAGGTCTTTTACTGAACTTGAGAAATTGTTTTTGTTATTTAACTTACTTAAAATAGTTCAACATCTTTGAGCTCTTTTTTGGTAGGTTCCCGTTGACCTACAAAACTGAAATTTTTTAACATAGGGTGGAGTCATGAAACATTGTAGCAAATTTAGACGGATCAATGTCCAGTCAATTCTGAGATTTTTTCACACGAAGAGTCCGTTTTTTCTCGAAAAGTGTTTGCTGACGATATTTCTACATTTTAAGTCATTTCAAGCCATCACACACATTGCTGTACACAAAGATAAATGCTTTTTTTTTTGTAAAATATAGTTTATCACTTACTTATAATGTACTGACTCATTACGTGAGCAGCCGTTGAGTGTATGAAAATAATCCATCCAAATATACACTTAACATATTTCAGCCAAAAATATATTTCCACGCGTATGTTTCAGTAATTACGAGGTTTTATATCTGAATTCAACGAAAATATATTGACACAATTTTTCTTATAAATCATTTATATTTTATCACTGAAATGATTGTTCTGAAAAACCATCTACTTCCAACCATCTTTACTTTTCCAATTTTTCTTTTTCTGGGGGAAAATCACCCTTTAGTTCAGCAAACTGAATCTCAACATTACTTTTAATTATAATACCGCAAAAAAAACAAACAACCACACCAACAATTGTTGAAACTGGACCCAAATGGAGTTTGTTGACGATACATAACAGTGGCTGTTGATCCAAACGAATTCTTCGTCTGCCTTAATTAGCCTGCTGATGGTTCTCTGGGTTCAGGGTCGGTCGACCTTTTTGGCCCCCCCTGTGCACTCGACAACGGGTCACGTATAGCACTCGAAGCAAATGACGTCATTATTTGCCCCCACCATCAACGAATACCACAAAACCCGACAACGTCCTTTGTGGATAATGAAAATCAATGATGTTTGTTCGCAGCCGACAGCAAAAGAGGGCAAGAACGTGTTGGCACCATCTTCATACCACACCGACAAAGAAAAAACACACACACACAAATGCACATTTTAGCATTCCGTATGCTCACATTGCAAACACGCTTGTTTTATTTTTATACTTGAAATCGCATTTTCCCCCCCACCAAATACGCTTTTATACTACTCTGTACATACACCAATCTCCTTTTTTCTTTCCTAAACCTAAAACTTGAAGAGAGAAAATAAAATGCTTAGGTATGCCTATTATGACTGGCGTTTTCCCCCTAAGGAAAGTGATGTTGATTAACGTACGTCTCTTAAGTGCTATTTTATAGACCATGTGTAGCTTACCAACATTCGAAATGTCTAAAAAGAAAAACAAAAATTGTACTTGTGGTTATTTCCCAACCATTCTATCGACGTTTTGCATAAGCCTCGAAAAAGGCTCATATTCTACATTATCCCGACTTAAAGTTTTTCGCTGCAAACCATCAAAAACCAGTGATCGGTGCACAGAGCGCCTTTTGAAAGCCATTCCAAAAAGCTTTTGCATACACAATGTACCTCATTTCAAGTAGATAAGAGGGAGGAAACGCCGAACAAATCGCAACTGAATGAACTGGATTATTCGTGTTCAATTGTCGACGAGTTCATCACGTGATGCAATCTCATGATGAAAATAAGATTTACATTATTCTCATGGATTCGGGCTATATTTTTTCCCCTCTCTGGTACGATAAAACCTCTTTGCAATAAACTTTTAAAGTAGAAACTGTTTTAAATAATAAACCAGGTTCTTTCTGCTGTTACTATACCTAACAAAATCTTACAACTAAGCTATTTTGACTTGAAGTCGCTATGTTTTGGGGCGAATCGCTTGAAAACGTGCTTTTCGCACTAAGTTTCGCACGTTTTTAATGAATCGCTGCTACAAAACAAGCCATTTTCATAAGAAATCGTTATGTTTTGAGAGCAAGTAAAAAGGTAAAACATATACAGTTATACAGTGAAATCCGGTTATTGTGATCACTTTGGGATCAGTGTATTTTCACATTAAACGATGAAAATAAAACGGTACTTTCCGATTATAGCCATAGCCTACTATTATCGTACTACGTAAGTAGTACGTCATGCTCAAACACGATTCCCATTCAAGTAGGTACACATTAAAAATTACTACGAAAGTTTTATTAGCAGTTAATTTTAACAGCGGACTAAATTAAATAATAATTATCCCCAACTGTTTAATAAAATAAATCAAACCTTAAAAAAAAAAAACGAACTAAAAGTTAACAAGATAAAAAATAACATCATTACTTCACTACAAACAAAATAAAAAATGTTGACCTCAAAAAAACAAACATTTGCTTACATCAATAAAAACTAACAATGTACTTCACTCACCAATAAAAAAAAAAGTACCACCGTAATAAACACCTCGTTAAATTTATGTCAACCACAGATCATTAAAACTTATCTCAATAATAAAAAAAATAAACACCTCAATATTTTTTCTCGTTGAGGTGTTTATTGAAAATATTAACTAGTAGTTCTGTCGAACAGGAGACCTCATCACTCCGTTAACATTCAAAGTAAACCGAAAATTTTTGAAAACAAAATAGGATTGCCATCAAAATTTAATCAGTTGTGCAGGAACCCTTACTGAATAACTTGTGCAAGCTTAGAAGTGAATCAAGTGAAGCGTTCGCAAGTTATCAAGTAAAATGGAACTTTTTTGAAAAATAAGTATATAATAAAAAAAAGAGTAAATAATAAATAAATCGTGATTGCTACCAAAATTCAATCAGTTGTGCAGGAATCCGTACCCACTGAATAACTAGTGTGTTCTTTGAAGTAAATTCATTGAAGCGTCTCAAGTTTTCGGCAAACCGACACACAATCAAATAAACAAAAAATCACACAAACAAATAAACAAACGAATATAAACACAAATATACTAACAAATAATGCTCAGATTCGATCAAAAAAGGTCATATTCCCCACATTAATATCAGATTCCATCCATAATGGTCATATTCCCAGAAAAACTTCAGATCCAAAATGGTCGTATTCATATGAAATGTTTAGATTCCATCCAAAATGATAAACAAACAAATATACACACAAACAATAACCAAATGCCGTTTTGTCCTACCTCTCGAAACATAGACCAGATTACGTTCTGTCAGTCAGTACGTACAAAGCAAAAGAAAACCAACATGAATAAATATATTTTCATGTTCATTGATTCATGCGAGTTCCGAATTTTTTATTAATGCGACGAGAGAAATCCTAGATAATAGTTAAAAAAAATGCAATTTAGCTTTTATGCGTCAAGTAAATTCTTCTAGTTACTCGTTAAATTAGATAAAATTTCGTTATTACTCGATTTTATACAGGGTATTTGAAAATAATGTCGCTTCGACAAAGCCATAACTAACATTCTGTATTTTTAAAGGCTTTTATTTAGTTCACTCTGTGTGTGTTACATTCAAAATTTTCCAAGTCGTAAATTCGAAGCTATTTTTAACCTGGTTCCCGATCATCTTGAAAATCCAATCGACTTGACATTTTGCATACTTATGTATTTATGGATATTAATATAATATAATATTAATACCTCATTCTACAATCAAAAACAATTATAAACATTTTGATAAGATGCTGTTTCAACATGTCAATTATTCATAGTCATTTGTAACTTCTTTTTACCTCATCGTTATACATGTTATTGTTTTTTAACTGTTTTGGTTATGTAATTATTTGTTTTTCAATTGTTTTTATCTTTTCAATGTCTTTTTTTTTGTTTTAGTCCTTGTTGACTGTTTAATAAAAATTCAAATTCAAATAATTTAATATTATTTCAAATTAAAGTTGATATTCCCCTGGGAATCCGTAAAAACAACACTAAAAGTTGGAAAATTATCTCATTGAGTAGATATGTCAATATATACATAAAGTCTCAACCCGAGTCTCAACCTTGACCGTTGTGTGCGAGCGTGTGCGCGTCAACATTTCCTTCGAATTTGACTAACTTTCCGATATCCCAGACAGCTGAAATTTGATACGTAGACGCAGTCCACGGTACATTCAATTCTATTAAATTTTGAAGGATCGATGTCGTGTCAATTTCGAGAAAATGTCACGTAAAGGTGGAGTTTTTATCGTAGAGTGTTGCTGACGCTAACAACCACGTACTTCAATTCAAGCATTGTTAAACCAAATCAGGCATTGTTATAAATAAACATACATACATATATATATTACTTATATATAGTTTACTACCTACAGTTTATCCGAGCAGTCATTCATTGTTGTGAATCCGTTGAAATAAACACTTAACACAAATCAACAGAAATATCTTTCCACGTGTTCGTTTCAAACTACTTTTAAAATTTGGTTTGAAAACAAAAGCACAGTATCAAGCCGGGTTAAACAACTGTACTTAAAAAAAAACAAGTTTTTTTTTCCTGTTACTTATTTCTTCTCATCTTTCCAATCAAGCCAATGACGGGTGAGCTTAATATAATTGCTTCAATTGTTTGTTGTTCGTCAGCTAAGGCAAACGCAAAGTTTTAATCAAGTAAAGTTGCCATTAAACGTTAACAGCAGTGACAACCAGGCATAGCGCTGCATAATTTGCTGGCAAACTGCGATTCTTCCCTAGAGACCAAACAGCGAGAGAGGGGGGACATCTCCGTACTAATTTTATTGTTACATTTTGACACTGCCACGGAGCATGATGACAGGCTTTGGTCATTAAACATACATAACGTGTCAAGCCCTCTCCTTTCGCTACTACAACCACTAACAACAACAACAACAACGATACTACTACTAACACGGTTTAACTTTGTTTAATCGGTTCTGCGAGCAAAAGTCCAATTTTCCTCGGATGATTTACTACCAACGTCTGGTTTTAGGCTCTTACTAAATAGCCAACTTGGTAAATGAGGTGTAAGGATTACTTGCTTCTGTCTTCAAAACTAATTAACCCCCGTTTCTCACCATTAGTCATCGACTCAAATAGAACTGTGTTTAACTTTTTTGGTCACTTTCATTTTTAATGCTCGGCAAAAGTCAATGGCAAAGAAAATTGATTGCTGTCCCATTTTATGATATGTTTCCCTCAAGTTGGGTAATTTAATGTGAAATCTGATTATTGTTTAAGGGTTACTGGTTGAAATGTTAATACCCTAGTAAATGTTCCGCTTTAACCCATTATCTGGCACATTTTTGAGAAGGCCAGGTCAAGAAATGTTTACCAAAGAACATAAGGGGGAAAAAGAGTACGAGCACAAACAGCATTGTGCAAGTGACTTTTTCAAGGGGTTGGTTCCACGTTTCGATGCAATTAAACCTGAATTATTTATTCTCATGTGCAAATTATTCCTTCTAAACAAATTGTATCGTACAAATTCACTAAATAAAAGCTATTGAAAAGGGTCTAAAACAAAAGGACATCTGTGAACATAAGGTTGATGTAACAAGATTTGAATGCACAGACTATAAAAATGTTCCTAAAAAAATATGCTTATTGCGTATGCATACACAACTTCAAAACAGAAACGCCGACGTTGTATGTAATAAAAATTTCTAGTGATTTCATTTTAAAGTAAAATATCAAACTTAAACCTAATCTGAACCAAAAAAAGTCAAGCACTATTTGTCACACATTAAATTCGACAAATTAGTGAAAAAAAATGTACAGTACTGTATATTGTGTATACAGGGTGTTCCCAAAAGTTTCAGTCAACTTTCAGCCACAGATGCTACGCAAAATATCAAAATACAGCAAGTCCGGAAATGTTTCCTTTCTGAGATAACACAGAGTTAAGCTACGTTATTTCATAGACTTATTTGTCTCATAATCGCTTGAGGTATGCAAATGAGTATGAATTTCTGTCTATAATAAGCTCTTTGCTTTGTTTTGATACGTAGGTTTTGTGGTTGGGCTTTGACTAGACCATTTTAGTAACACCCTGTATACAATATGTATTATATATTAATACTAGCTGATACACCCGGCGTTACATGGTTGATTAAATTTCATATTTAAAAACATTTGGACCTAAGAATGCATAGCGAACAAGTGGAGTGGACAAACAGACAGACAAACTTTCTTTTTATATATATACTGTATATATATATTAAAGATAAATTAGAGTGAGAGATGTACATGTATATATTGTACAGTACATATGCAGTATGATAAAAACACTAAAATGTGCATCTACAAATAGAGTAATCTTCATAAACAGTGGAGATGGAGATTGTTACTTAAAAAAAAAGTCACAAACAAGATCGTGGAATAGTTTCAGACAAATATTATTCGTCAATTTTGCGACATCGTGGACTTTTTTATTTTGCTACATAAAACAATCATTTCGCAAAGTTTGAAAATCTGCCAAGTCCAGAAATTGTCAAAAAAGTTTAAGCTAGCAGAGTTTATAACAGTTTCTCTGTATTTTCTTTTGTAACTTTGTACTACTTCTTTTCTAAATGGTTTCGAAAGACTTTCCAATCGTTTTCTCAGCGCACAGAACTTTGTCGCAAAAAAAATTTAATCATTTAACACCCGAGTTTCAAATTACTCCCTTTGGTGTTGGTCAGCGACGAAACTGTCGTCTTTTTTCTTTTTTTCAAAAAAGACTTTCTAAAAGCTTCCTTTTCGAAAGACATTCCTAAAGTTAGAACACTTTTTTTCTAATGACATTAAATCGTCTCTGAGGTCAAATGTTGAAGAAGCATCGAGTGAAAATGACCATAGTGACTCTGCATGAGTCAAGATTTCTGAAACTTAGCGAAAAGTTTGACACAAGACACAAAGTGAAAAGCGTGATAAATTGAAATGACAAATGTATCCCCCACGTCACGGGTGTCATTCTTCATATTGTTGGAGGAATTGCCACATTTTTTTAGTGTCTTTTTCTGCAACTTTAGTTCGAAAATAATTAAATCAAGTCTTTCCAACTTAGACGGTGGCACGTTTCCCATTGGAAGCCACCTATCGGAGAATCAATCCTAATTGAATCTTAATCAACGAGCTGTTCTAATTCTCCA
The DNA here is from genome assembly GCA_034695005.1 of Cryptops parisi. Classification (NCBI taxonomy): domain Eukaryota; kingdom Metazoa; phylum Arthropoda; class Chilopoda; order Scolopendromorpha; family Cryptopidae; genus Cryptops; species Cryptops parisi. The sequence goes on along the minus strand of JAQIWH010004157.1, from coordinate 5,301 downwards.
ACGAAGTTGACAATCTTGCTATACCCCACCTTAATATTGAAGAAAAAAAAGTGTCATTATGTTTGTGATTCATTAGTCCATTCGACACTTCAGAGCGTCCATTTTGGCTGCCAAAATGGATCTTCACGTTTAGTCTTCAGCCTTATATCTTATTAAAAAAAAAACTAACCTAATTGGATGAAACTTGCTTAAGTGTTCCAATTAATTGTTAATGAAGCAAAACGTTGCTTGAATAAGTAATGGATTGCAAATGTCGAGCTGGATAAAAACGATCACAGTTGCATCTCGTTCGCCTTTAATTTGTATAAAAACATGCTGATTCATGTTCGTTATCGTTAGTGTATTCTTAACTAAAACGGTTTAATTCAAACCGTCATTCAATTAAGGAAAGAAAACTTCCTTAATGTGAAACGCTACATTATTTCACTAATGAATTCTAAACTTTTTCGAAAGAAACTGTAACTAAAAAATTCCAAGAAAATTACCAACTCTAAAAGTTAAACTGAACTTCACACCATAAATACTGACTATGTACATACTGAATGTATATTTGCATATGTAAATATACTGTATACAGGCATACCTCGACTTTCTCGTTTCGCTCTTTCGTCACCTATGAATTTATACAAAAATTTTCAAAGTTCGTTGTTTTGTCATCCCATAATGTCACGACCGAGCACCGTCATTCAGTTATTTTTTTATACGTTGCTGGCAACATACATAATCTCCTATACATTCAAGATATTATCGAATAATAACAATGGACCTAAAAAATATTTTACCTATCAATGTTTTTAAACAAAGTACGTGTATATAAACATTATGAACGAGGGAGTATAACAATTTCCTTTTCTTAAGGAATGTTAAAAAACACATTCTTGAGTGTATTGTGTTTAATCTCCACGTCTTTGTTGACATTCCCGTCCTTCATCCACACCAAAACATTATTTTTTATATCAATAAATTTTCTTTTCGTAGTCACGCAACATTCGACGATGCACAAACATCAATCACATTTTAATGTCGTTGAAGACGTTTCTTATTGAGAGCCTCATCCTCACAACTATCAACCACTCTCTTCTCCCATTTTGATGTGTTCAATAAAACACTACTTTACCCAAAATTCATCAAACTAAAACGTCTCTTTCCAATTGGTCGAGTTTCTTTTTTAGAGACTTTTAGTGTTTGTTTACTGCAGAAAAGTTGGCAACCTATTGACAGCAAACACCAACTCCAATGACAATGAAGTAGTGCAAAAAAATAAAATGGAACTACGTGATCCTAAAAGAATGGTAGGATTTCATCAATATCTCTCTGAAGTCCTGTACACGCAATTTTGATATATCTCAGTATCAGTGTTTTTTTTATAATATTTATTTTTTCAGTTTTAAATTCATTTTAAATTCTACGTCGGTGCGAAAATTCAATTTTCGTTATACAAAAACAAAAAAAACTTTTATTTTTTATTATACAGTATTTACTTTATAACTTTAAAAAAAAATATGGTTAAGTCATTTTTTCTTTAAAAAAGTTCCCCAAAGATATCTTCTTAGATATTTTCTTTTGTTTTAAAAATTTTTTTCGCTCGTGTTTGTCTAACTTGGATACCCGCCAAATACGAGCTTAAGAAAAATATACGAAAAAAGATATTCATATATTATTTTTTTTTTCATTAAATGTTTGTGATGTTTGTTTTCGAATTCTCACTTCATATATAATGTATTTTCTAGACGTAATTTATTATTGAGAATTTACAAACAACTTCATTGTTTTCGATTTGAACGCTTGACAGTTTAATGCAAAGGGATGTTTCAATCGAAAAGAGTCTGGTGTAAACGGGTGTTAAGTAACGGTTTTTGTCAAAAAATGACCTGGAAGCATTTTCGAATGTGTTAGGGGCAATTCCACCTTCTTTGCACAGAATTTTGAGCAAAACAACAATACGTGCAAAGATATTAGTTAAAAACAACAAAAATAAATTTTAACAAAAACTTTCCCTACTTTCAATGATTGAGTATAATTTTGAAGAAAATCCAACGTTTCGTCTTCTGTAGTAAAAGATTTTATCAAGGGAAACACAGACAAGAACACACAAACAAAGGACACCAACAGCACAGAAAAAAATTCTTTGTGTTCATGTCCCTGTTTCTTTTGGTACCTGGTAAGTGTTTCAGTACAGAACGCTGGGTTTTCTTCAAAATTGTACCCAGTAAGTAAAAGTAGGGGAGGTTTTTTGTTAAAAGATCTTCTTTTATCCATTGTTTTTAACTATGGTATTGAAAGTACAGAGTTTGAAATTTAAAGTTATTAGTGCAAGAAGTGTCAAGTAGCCCATAGACAACAAGGAAAAATCCGATCTTTTGATGCATTTTCTTCGAAATTGTAAAAATGTTTCTTAACACCCTTTTACACCAGGTCCTTCAGTTATCAAGGAATGTCCAACTAACTTTGGAATACAGTTAGACTACTAGAACTACGTATATTGAGTGTTATTTCACATTTTAAAGAACAAATATTTTTGATATCTTAATTAATAATCATGCACGACTAGCTTCCAAGCAACCTAATGAAGTTGCACTCAGATGAAGTCACTATCATTAAACGCAACCAGTAAACCGAAGGGGTCGTGCAACTCGTTGTCCGGATCCTTTGAAGGGGACGATAGAGTTACTCGGTTTGTGACTTTCCGAAGTAAATCAATGACAACCACATCAGCAAGTATTATTAACATGTATTAATTGCCAGTGGGTTTCTATCAACAACAACTGAAGGAAGAGAGGGCAGGGAGTTGATGTTCGGTGTGGTGTCGTCACCAAGCTCAGTGAACCCTTTGACGTCAGTTCGACGGGATGTTTTAGCAGCCAATGCAATCGAAATGAACTTCCCTCGAGAGAAATGTCAATAGCAGAAGCTCGAAGGGACATGACGCACACACTTCGGATCGTTACAGAGAAAATGCATCCTGAAAACCCATCTAATGCATTTGTTAATGGCTTTTCCGAGTGTTTTCACCAAGACGACTACCGTTGGCTTTGGGTGGTTAAATAGTAAAAGAAATGTCACGTTCGAAGAATTGCAGTTTGTCTATACAGAAAAAGTGTCTCCGTTTCGGAAAGTAATGGAGCTTGAAAACCGAATACGCCGCTGTTAAGCCGTTTTTTAGCCGACATGCAATGTATGTTTGTGGATGACAAGGTAGAGAATCCAGGCATTCTATAGAAAGGCTAGGAATTGTATAGGATGCCTAGCTTCTTTTGGCAAAGTATAAAATAACATCTTGTATAAAACTGTTTAATTTATTGTTTTGGTTAGTTAATATTTTAAACAAATTTGAGCCTAAATTTAAACCTAACTTAAACTCTTGCATAACGTAACTATACCACGTTTATTTCATACATCGCCTAAAACCAAGCTTGACAATGGGTGCGTAGAATTAGTACACTAGTAGAAAATAGCCCGTCAAAAAATGACGGAAAAATTTGTTTTTTGTTTTCATTATGCAATTTTAATGTTTTAACTCATGTTGCTTTGCAACATTCGTTACAGTTATTTATTTTTTGAGCTCATATTGCTTCACAATATTCGTTACATTTGTCAGAAGGATGAGGAGAAGCTCATTCATAGAAGCTTTGAAGCTGTGAGCTCTTCAAAGTTTGTGAGAGGGACACAAGCTGGGTCGATGTTTGTGCTGCGGCAGAGGATCGGACGAGATGGCGGTCCGTGCTGCGTGGGCTTGTCCACCGCGACCCCGGCGACCCGCCGGAATAAGCAGGCCCGAAGATGATGATGATAATGAGGAGAAGCAGTCTTGTCTTTTATAGATAAGCTAACTCATAGGATCGATGTGCATACTTTTTTGAAGTCAATAATTTCTCTTTATAAATTCTTTTATCATAAATTTGTCCAATTAGTTTAGTTTAAGTAACAACATTTTTTTACTAAAACCAAAACAAATTGAACCTGAAATTTGGCCTAAATTTAAACTTAACTAAAACTCTTGCATAACATAACTATAGATTATTCCAATGCTAATTTCAAACTTTGCCAAAAAGATACAAGACATTCTATAGAATACCTTGGTTCTATACATCGTCAGTAACATTATTCCTAATTTTATTTTTATATATTTTAGGCCCAGAGAATGTTGAGATATTTTTAGCCAAAACGGTGGGTGAACTTGAACATTTTTAAATCTTGAATAACATAACATACATAGTTCGGCTGAATTGATGAACATATCTCTGAAGCAGTTGATTGATTGGCATCTCTTCCATTTATTATTTTGCCGCTTCTAAGTGCATTGCATCTTTCGTTCGAAGAATTCCAAAATGATTAGTATTCTTCTTCGAGAACGTTCCAAAAAAAACAAACCCCTATCATCAAATATCAGGTGATGATCACCACGTTTCCCCCTGAAGAAATAACAATCATCCGCAATATAAATTAAAACCAGGGCTTTTTCCAGAACTTTTCTACCGCTCATTTCGCAATGATGATAATGATGATGAATAACTCTTTGGGAATGGTTCGAGGGAGAAAGTCGTCGTAAATTAATAACGTTTCCTTCTCGGTTTTGGGTCTGTCATCATCATGCGCTGTCGTTATTAACCTCCGATAACCCTCCCCCCGTCTTTTCACGAATCGTCGTATCACGAGAGAAAAGGCATTCGATTCATATAAGCACGAACAACAAAACGACAACATTAATGGGACAAAGTCGCGGAATACGATATAGGACTCTCAGCAGCACAACAACAACAAGAGAAAGTTGGGACAGGAAATGAACGGAATAATTTAGTGTTTTCCATCGACGGAAATTTCTCCTAATTTTCTACCGTTTCCTGTCACTTCCATTTTCTACTCGTGTCCATCGTATTTGGTTCCAATTAACTCGAGGATACCTTTTAGCAATTCGGCCAAAGCACTCCAACTTGAGTGTGTTGGCGTTCGTCTTTTCAGTTAGGGCGCCCTTTCATGGAATTGATTTTAAAGTCAGGTTTCATTCAGAACACGAACACGTAGACCTACTGTATGATATAACTGAATAGTTGAATTGTTCGAATTTGTTTTAAATCACCGTTAATTACTAAACAAAATTAAATACATGAAAGCAAATTGAAGGGCCTGGTGTAGAAGGGTGTTAAGCAACATTTTCACAATTTCGAGGAAATCATGTTTAAAGATTTGAACTTGCTTTGCTGTTTATGGGGTATTTCTAACTTGTTGCACTATACTCTATCCCAAATTAGCTGACACAGAATTGCTGGCACAATTATGAGGAAGCTAAATGAATCAGCCAAT
>JAQIWH010004156.1:0-17722 GCA_034695005.1 Cryptops parisi | reverse complement strand
AAAACAACATTTCTTAAATCACAACACCACCCACACTGCAAACCCATTACTCTGTCTCTTTCTATATATGTAGAAGTTCACCTCACTTCATTCGTAATATCATGTTACACCCATAACTTAGCAACAACCAAAATAAACGTATCACTAATATGGCGAATCAGTTCGTACGAATGCATTAGACTATTATTATTATAAAGTGTCTTTGACGATCGACTTAGAACCATTATCAGTGATGGTGAGGATGTGATATTAAATTACTCTAATCGACTTTTGCTTACTAATTTCTTAGCAACGACTAAAATAAACCTATCACTGATAAGGTTAAAGTGTGTTTGACGATCACAATCCCTTTGGGACCATTATTGATGATGGTGAGAATGGGATATTGAACTATTCTAGCCATCTTCATCAACATCATTTACAACACCGTCATTAGTTAAAGAAATATCCTCATCAATCTCGACAACTAAAACCAAAAACACAAAATTTGAATCCTACCTTGAACAAAGTTGGTGTCGATCAAACGATTGATTTTCTTCGTTTTTTTGCATTTTGAAAGAATGTCCTTCGAATGAGCTCTTTTCATTTATTTCGGATGCTCGATGTTGGTCGGTGGAAAAGCACGACGTCCAAAATAATACAAATCATGGAAACAACTTTGTTAGCAACTAAGAACGAAAGAACAAGTGACAAAAATTATGGTCTGATCAACAACATAGTATTATTGTTTGGTGAGTTAAATTTTTGTACTATTCGATTGTTACTTTGGTATTTTTTGTTTTGTTTTGAATTTTGTTGTTAATCCGTAGTCGCTAGAAAAAGTTAAGTACCTTTCAATGATGACCGTAAGTTTCAAACTTAGTTCAAACAATAAAATAATGTATAAAACTTGCAATTTAATTGGACACCCACACATAAGAAAATTATTTTCCTCTCTCAGAAATCAAAATACAAACAAAACATTTTTGTACGTATTTGGCCATAATTGTTTTTATACATTTTCAATATAATTAAAAATGATACCCAAAAATACGTTACTGTTGAATCGTGAAACAAATAAACTACTTTTGAAATAATATAAAATACATGATTCCCAGGTTTATAATAAAGAATGTGCATTTTATTAAATATAAAATTATTAAAATTTGTTTGTAGTTAAGAATAATCGTTAATTGAGCAAAGATAAGTGAACCAAGCAACGCAATAAGAAGAACGCAAAAGCTCCTCCCTATAGTTGTTTCCACGCAGTGCTCACACGTATAAAAGAGAATCCCACCCGGGCAGCGAAACATTTCCTTGAAAAAGCTTTTATCTGGTATAAAAATGCAAATTATGAAATTTGAAACAAGTACAATAGAAAAAAACTTGGTTTTCTAGTACAACCTTTTAACCTGGTTTGATACTGTGCTTTTGTTTTCGAAACCAAATTTTAAAAGTATTTAAAAAAAAAACCACGTGGAAAGATATTTTTGTTGATTTGTGTTACTATGGCTACGTTTACGTTGGACGCTTTTTTGCTAAAAACGCTCATAAACGTCCAAATATAGTCAACTTGAACAGTTTTAAAAATGTGGCTTACCATTATGCAGCCCGAAGCTCATTATATGAAATTATTACATATAAAGGATTTCGGGCTGCATAATGTTAAGCCACATTTTAAAATTGTATTGTATTGTAGTGTATATATTACATTGTAATATGTACACGCATGTATGTATGTATTTATGTTTATTTATAGCAATACCTGATTTGGGTACATTAGTTACAATGCTTAAAACTAAATACGAGGATGTCACACTCTACGAGAAAAACTTCATCTTCACGTGTCATTTTCTCGAATTGACACAACATCGATCAGTCAAAATTTAAATGTTCCGCAGACTAATTGAACTAACTTTGATAAAAAATAATATTCCGGTAAATATAATTTTATGAACAAATAAAATAAAACAGCAATTTTGTCATCGAGTTCTAACGACACTTCCTTTAATTTATCACGCAACTTATGTCAACTTGTTGGTATGCAGTCAGTTTTATAGCATTATTTCTCGCAGCTGAATAATTCAAGGTAGGTACTTGGGGTTTAACGAGGGCACCGACTGGCTTTTACAGTTATGTCATTTAGCCTTCAGACTTTATTTAAATAAAAAATACAGAAAGTGACGATGAGATGAGGATGATAAACATGGAACAGGGTTTTATGAAGCAGGAGGAAACGGGAGTTCCCCGAGAAAACCTGCCCCCGCGGTGTCAGACCCTAAACTGAACCCACACAGCACGGGTGGGAATAATTTAAATTCAATAATTCAATAATTCAAGTAAGGTCAGCGATTTCGGTCATGATGAGAAAAAAAGCCTGTCATTTGATTCTCGAATTTGTACCCAAGACTCTATTGGGGGTATTGTTTTCTATTGGTTTTTTTTCAAAGATGCTTTTTGAAAATTAGACCACATGTCTTACTTGAACAACACTCGTCTGTGGCAATAAATGTTTATAACGTTAAAGGTGCGATGTCTTATATTTAATTAATTACAGAGTTAAAGGGTGCATTAATAAAAAAAGTGAAATAAGTTGTTTATTTTGACAAACAATCTTCATAAAAGTTTTTATTATTTATATTAAGATAATTATATTCAATTCTTATATTCAATAGATATATAGATAGAATGCAGTTATTAATAATGTGCTACTACTTTTCATAACTTATTATAAACATGTATTCCTAAAACAAATAATGGCCACTGAAACGCTTGCAAATTAAATACCAAATAAAATAACAGCTATGAAACTAAAACAAAAAAATTAAAATTGCGCGGTAATAAATTCCCAAACTTTGTTTGTTTCCACCTTACAGAAATATACAACTTTTCGAACATGGTAATAAAGTGCTGATATTTATCGAAAAAAGTTATTGGCTAAACAAAAGATATCGCAAACAAACAGAGGAGTACACTAATAATTTATACTAAACGATTGGATCTGTTAAGAACGAGTTACAAAGTTTCTCTTCCTTATCGGGTGCCGAAGGAGTTTGGTGTTTTCTATTCCCAACTGAACCAGACACACGAAAAGAAACATACGCCGTACAAGAAAATCCGCTATTGATTTACTGTAAACGTTTCTCTTTAGTTTAACTACAAAGTCTCTCACCACACAATAGAACCATTCACTTACTAATTCAGTGTCTACGTTAAACGTGCATTAAGTACAACATAATCGTATTGTCATTTTTCAATACTTTAACAACATTTCTAAAAAGTACAAAGTTTCACTGAACTTTAGAACTGGTCTATTATTCTTTATCCCTTTAAAAAAAACCGATCATCCTTTCGGTGTGAGTTACAATTTTCTATTGTCGCATTTTTCAATAGTCGACATTCCAAGTCAAGCGAGAGGTCATTTTTCAATTTAGGAGAATAGCCTTTTGCGCAAGAAATTTATCGGATTAGCTTTCAACTCTGACGAGTCCCTACACGTTAGATATGGACCATCGATAAATGATATCGAATGAAAACTATTCCCAGAATGAAAAGTCGTCGCCAAACTGAGAAGAAAATAAAATTCAAGAAGAAAGTTCAACTAAACTGTCAAATCATTCAAAGACTCATCTTGTCTATGAATCAATAAACTAGTACCAACAGTGGATGTGAAAAGTTGTCTCTAGTTCCCGATGGTGACAGTGAAATATCTACTTTGGCAATGACAACGAGTGAAATCCCCTTGGAACCGAGAAACAAATAGCCTTGTGTAAAGGGATTCGACAATTGTCTTTTTTTAAAGCCATTAATGTTGAAAGTGCCCTAATAAAAACTAAAGTTACTTCGAGTGTTTGTTTAAAGAGTATCATCACCGATTTGTTGAAAAATAAAGGTCCTTCATTATCAACTTTTGGAAGAAATTTGTCAAAATATAAAATCCTGTCAAAATGTCAACCTTTGCTAACAAAACATTATGTACTAATAAAAATTACATTAAAATGCTTTTCACGTATATATAGTTTTTCTTTATGCGAATTTCGCGTTTTGAGATCTTTGAGTTATTCATCTATTGAGATTTTTTTTCCTGTTTTATATAACTTTACTTCTTATGTGTAAATCTCAGTTTTTATGATTTTTTATCATGTATATATTGCTTTTTAGGTCAGTCTGACCATCGTATGAAAATTCTTAGTTTGTGCTAAGTTAGGTTAAGTCAGTGTCTGTATTGTCAATGGCTATGCAAGAGCAATGAACTCTATTATTATTATTCGATTTATGCGAGTAATTCTATTTTCGAGTTCTGCAAGTTTCGATTTATGCGTATTTTAATTTAGGCGAATTCAGATTATTAACTTTTGAATAATGTGATATTCAATTTATGCGAATTTTGAAAAATTTCATTTTCGATTTCTGTAATTTTCGACTCGATTGACGCAATTTTTCTTACATTAAACTAATGCGATTTTTGATTAATGCGGTCTTCACTTAATGCAATTTTTTGGTACATTGAATTATACAGTATATTATCATAAACACCTCTAGATGACAGTATCTGTTTGATCCTCAGCTCACTCACAAACCCCAAAGCTAACAAACTAACGGACTAAAACTTACAAGTGGAAGTAATATAAAGCGTATAAAAACGCTAATTACGTATAAAAACGTATAAAGCGTATAAAAACGCTAATTACGTATAAAAACGTATAAAGCGTATATATAAACGTATAAACCGTATAAAAACGCTAACGGACTATCTATATAAGATAGTCCAACAAAAATTGTTGGACTATCTTTAATTAGTTAATAAATTTATGTTTTTCAAGGGTATAAAACTCCAAAGAACATAAAGCAAACATTTTTCAGTTGATTAAAGTAAATGAAGTTCAGAAACATCTCTACTCGACTAAAGATGCTACTTCGACCTTAGTAGATGATGCATAAGAAACTAAGAATGCAAGAACAAGAAATTGAAGACGAGACAAAACTGTTTTTTTTTTGTTCCAGTGGCTTTTCGTTCTTCTTCCGGTGGCTGTTTTAGTTTCCGGTTTGGAAGGATGCCAACGTAGAATGGGTTGCTCGCGAAACAAAACGTATTGGCAAAGAATCAAAGACAAACTATACGTTTAGCAGAATGAAAAAACAGACAATTTTTTACCAGTACAAAAAAATGGCCTATAAAATGAAATTTTGATGTTCATGTCCATTTTATTTTATAAGTGCAACAGACTTTCCTACAGTTTTTTGTACGTTATAAACAGGCTGTTAAATAGCTGTCAAAAATGATGGAAAGTTTTTTTATTTATTTTTCATTTAACTCATGTTGCTTCGCAACATTGTTACAGTTGTTATTGCTTACAGTTATTATTCGCAATACTCTTTACAGTTGACAATATTTATTGCTGCATTTTTCACACACGGTACCGCTGGTGAGAAAGCACGCGCTAATAGTAAATAAGTATAGTAAAAAAGTAATAGTAAAAAAGAATGGTAAAAAAACCCTTGGTTGTGCTTAAAAAACGAAGTTTTTATCTAATCTTGTTACTATATGCGTTATTTGCTTTGTTTTAATTGAATTACAGGAATATCTCGATTAAGTTTTCGTTATATACGATTTCGCTTATATACAAAAAAGTTTTCCAAATGCTTGTTATAAGCGAACATATTTTGAAATTATGTCATTTGGTAGTTAAAGTCGCCACTTCGTGAGAATTTCTTATTTACGCGAAAGATTTTGCGTATAACGTAATCCTCGCATAAATTAAGGACCGCCTGTATAAAATTTCCCATATAGTAACGTTAAAAATTCTTTAATAAGAATTTACAAAACGCATAGAATATTATATTAGTAAAAAAATGAAGCGTAGCTTTTCTAAATAATATTCGGTGGGTTTTTAATTAAACTTAAAAGTCCAACCAAAGAGCTACAAAGACAAGTTTTCAATAGTTTTAATTAATTTTCATTGAAGTCTGTGATACAGTTAATTTATATTAAAGTAAAACAAAACCCGAACACGAAGAAAAACAAAACCTCTTTAATAACCCCTTTTACAAAAAGAAAAAAACAAGAAAAATGTATATAAATACAAATATTATCTGTATTGAGTGATTACTGTACTGTTGTTTTAATGTTTTTGTAGTTTGTATATAGTTTAGTGAAAGATTGTCCTGTTTACAATAAATAGATAAAAAATAAATAAAACATTATTTGCCAATTCAGAATAAACTATGCAAAATATACAATGTATATATGTATATATACAATGTATATATATATATACACAATATTTTTTGTAATAAGTCTTTGAAACAAGTACATTAAGAATACGCTTTATATAATTTCGCTTTATGCGAATTTATGCAATGTTTGAGAAATTCGATATTCGAATTATGAGAGTTTTGAGTTATTCCAGTTTCCATTTCTGCAATTTTCGATTCGATTGTTGCGATTTTTGTTGCATTGCACTTATGCGGTTTTCGATCTATGCGGTATGTTATACAATTTTTGGTCCATAGGACTATACAGTATATTACCATAATTACTTGTACATGACAGTATACGTTCAATTTCCATCTCAGACTCATAAACTCTTAAGTGAAGCTAATAAAAAGCGCATAAAAATGCTTCAAAATGTGCAAAGAATAAAATTTTTTGAATGTGAACGAAGCCCGTAAACATAAGCATGAAATTCTGATTTAATTTATTGCACTCTTTTTAGTTTTTAATTGAGACAATTTTTTACTAAAACTTGTGTTGAAAAGTGTAGGTGATTATAATAACGTAACTTTGTGTATATTTTTTATCTCCTTTAATTCACCGTTGTCGTATCATGATTCCATTTTTTCATCCACGAAATGGCCCTCGACCTCGACATAATTAAGAACAAGCCATAAACAACTAACACGTGTGCGTGGCATTTTTGAAGAAAATTCCTTCCACGCTCGGTGACCAAAACTTTGTAATTAAAGTTCAAACTGAAAATTATTTTCAATTGAAACCTTAAACTTATTCTTTAACATACTACTGTATACAGTATATATATGCTATAGAAAAACCTTTAAAATAAATTATTCACAGCTGCTTGGAATTTACGAGAGGTGGTGTAAGGACAAGAAAAGACACCAAATCACGTGGCGTGACTTTCTCGTCGTCATCATCGACGTCGATTCCTATTGTAATCGAACTTTTTTAATAAAATTTTCACCACCAATTTCCCGTATTTCATTTAACTACGACTACGACAAAAATTAGAATTCCAACGATTTCTAAAATTTTCTAGTACGGCAATGTGGTCAGAAATTCCATCCATATTTCCCTAAATCATATTCTTAATGTAAACGGAAATTTCATAGCTGGCGGCTTGTCGAAAAAATAAAATCTCGAAAAAAAAATCACTTCAAAGTTTTGTCACGACACCAATATTTTCCCATTCTTACAACTTTGTTCTGATTATAAACTCACTAGCAATGCCCCCACGGCTTCGCCCGCGCACTATTCTGGAACCACAGCTGACACCTGAATGATTTTATAGGTGGTAACATGATACATAAACAAATTCTAATGAAAAAAACCTCTAATGGTTATTCTTCCCAGATAACTGATAAACTTTAACTATTATTTAATTTAGAGAAATCTCCTCATGGTTAGCCAAAACGGTTATATTTGTGAACAAAATTTTCATGAGCCACATAACAAAAAATAACTTAGAAATCAGTTCAGCAGTTCTCGAAATCCTGCGTGACAATGCTAAAAAGGCATTTTCCTTTTACACATACAGTATATAGAAAACATTGGAAACGTGGCAATAAAAATAAATTCCACCGTCAACCGCTATAGAAGTGTTTGTAAAACATTTCGTGTTGAACAAAAGTATAGTCTGCTACACGAAAAAGTGAAAAACAAAAGAGCCTTCAAGAAATGTAAATAGTTTACAAAGTGCTTCATTTTGTATATACAAGAGTCACTCAATAATGCTTTCGTTTAATTGTATTGGCGTTGTTGACATAAGTTAATTACTGTTTACATAATCAGTCGGAGACCTCATTACTACAAGTGTTGTGACAATATAAAAGATTATTACCCGTATGTACAGTTTATGCACACTTGTTAAGTACACCACCTTATGTTAGGCCTATTTTACTGTAAATCGATCCAAAGTGTTTCTGAGAAATTTCCATCAAAATAAAATAAGTGTTCAAATCTCCATTTACACATGTTTCAAGCAATGAACCAACTTAAAATTTGAAATTTCAAGTTTTTATAAACAAAGTCGAAAACATCCAATTCCTTAAAGTTTCAACTATTAAATAGAAAACGAAACAAACATTCTATATGCTAATATCAATAATCAATTCTAACTACGTGTTGATTCAACAAGGGCGTATAACAAGTTGTTGAGAGGTTTGTTTACTTATTTGCTAGTCCAATGAGTATGAATAACAAGCAACAACGTTTTTCTTCTGCAGACTATCTATCTGTGTTGCAAGATAACGATTCAATTTGCCTGCATATTAGATTCCGTGCTAGGGGCTAATACGACATTAGCATACCGAATAACGACCAAATTATTTGACAGTGTTTTCCAGAATTCTCACATGTTATTGCCCCCCAGACAAGAACGCATTAATAGTCATGTTATGATACAGTATTAAGAAGAAAACAAAGTCACACAATGTAATCTAAACATTGTAAAGCAAATAGAAAACGTCGAAAAATTATGATCCTCAAATTTTGTTTGAATTTCAACTATACTTGTATAGAAATTACACTTTCTACGACAATGTGCAAGACGTTAGATAAACTATTACGGTACCACACTATCATAACTGAAGTACGTGACCCTTTAACGCGATATATACAGCATTTCGTATGTTTAAGCCAAAAACCAAAATCTTCTCAAATCTCCTTTTATTAACATATCTGTCAAGTAAAATGTTAAGTGAACATCTGTTGAAAGCTAATTACAGTATACAACGACATTGGAAAAACGAAAACTAATCTGCTAACACGCTAGCTCATCACTATGCAGTGTACGTACCAGAAATTGAAAGCAGTTCCGAATTTTAAGCGCTTGTTTTATGTTTTACGAGAGAAGATGACATCGTTTCACGTTCGACACTTGATGGAAGGCCCTCCGTTTTTTTCTCTCATCGTCAGCAGAAATATTTTTTCGCTTATTATGGGTCCTTCGCGACGATGATGATTACTGATACAGCGCGCCATGGTACCAAAATGTTCCCATAGTAACATTTTTCCTCAACTACACTACAACCTGTGCAAATCTACTCCGTTATGGCAGATCTCGAAGTCACAATGATACTCCTATTAAATTGCATTTTAACATGAAATCGAATTTGTTCTCGGTCTTTCAGAAAATTTGTGTAAAATATACGACTAAGGTAAGAATTTTATTATATACAAGTTTAAAGTAATGGTAATGACGAAAATACGTCTAGCACATGTAGTGAATTAATACTAATACATAACACTAGCGAGTCGTCCATGAATATTCGAATTTCCGGTTGATATTTTCCTCCCACACATCACACCCGTGTAAAGTACGAAAAGCCTATTGCTGTATAAAATATGAAACTCTTCAGTTTATAGTCAGTATTGCGAGTTTTAAAACAGGTAATTTACAAATGATTCAGTACGTATACTACGTAAATAACACTTAAATTATTTCATAACTCAATCATGTCAAGACTATCAACACCAAAGTTCTGTGAATTTATAGTTGGCTCTCACGACTGACACTTTCGTCAGCAAGAAATGTCAACAAACAAATGAATACCTAATACATTTATATTACAGTATTTAAAATCCAAGATGTTTTGTTGTCATTAAAAATAAACTCGATAACTTTGAACTACAGTATAAACACTTGCCAATTGTTTAAATATTATCATTTCTGCGTAAATTTTCAATGTACACCCATTTATTGATTAGCGTCAAAATAATGCAGCCTAAGTCGCAAAGCTAATAAAATTTATATACTGTACACATAACACACAGCTTTGTACACAGCAGTATGTGTTTTCATTTTCATCGTCGTCCTTTGAGATTCGTAAAGTAATTACCGGAGGTTCAACTTCACGTTCACTATTTTTTTGTGATTTATAATTAATTCCTTGTTTGTGAAGAAAAAGTTGTTAATGACGTTCTCTTCAACTTTTACATTTTTATTTACATTTTTACATTTATTATTTATATTTTTAAAACATTTCGAAACGCACGCTGCCGAATTTACCACGGAAACGTAAACAAGACAACTTTCAAGTGGTCACCTTTAACACCTATTATTTAACATAGTACAAGGATACTTTCTGTTAACTTTAAAGCCGCTTGTAGCTAGTGGTGGAATGGGTGATCGACCATTGCGTGTTTCCACAGCACACTAGGTTCGGTAGTTATGGTTAGCCAGGTTCAACTTGAACGTTTGCCCAGCCATCGGAAAGAAACTTAACGAAACCAGTGGGCTGTGAAAACGCACAATAATAAACACTAAAGCGCACATGTCAGTACTAGCCAACAGTAGCGCCACAAGCGGCAATACAGTTAACAAAAGAGTACCGTATAAAAAACTCTCGGTTCACGAATGTTTGATTTAAGAAAATTCGCTATAAGAACGTACAATTCATACAAATATCTTGATTTTTTCGTTTCTTGCTTTATTTTATTTTACATTCCGTATTGTATACGATAAACCAATACCACCATACATACATAACAATAGAACGTATTGCATAAACCATTCGATGTTTAATACATGGTTTCAATGCTTTAAAATGACTTAACGTAGACAACATGTATCATGAAAATACAGGGAATGCAAGCTACACATACACGAACACGCACTTCTTGGAACGGAACTCGTTCGTAGATCGAAAGTCGCTTGTATTACAGAAACTAAACATCTCTAAGAATTATAAAGGTGAATTAAACACCCGCTGGTTTTACCCCAGCAATTTCAATTTGCTTTCTCTTTGATTTCAAAAAATACTTGTTTCAGCCATGGAAGTAAACGTTGCAGGAGTTCAATTCCGCTTTTTGTTTCTGCTGTATCCAATTTTCTTTTTTTTTTTTACACAAACTTTCTTATGAAGTGAACATCACGTGCTGCAAACAAGAAAATTTAGCTCTCAATGGGTTGTTTTCGTCCTGGTCTGCTAAGTAAAAGTCGATTGCCTATTGGTCAAAACCTCGAGTTCTTTTTGAAACCATTTTACTTCTAACAATTTATTTTTCCACAACATTTCACAAAGTATACCTTTTATAACCCTATCTGGAGTTAATACTCCAATTCAGCACCATCAGCACACACAAACACAATTTTCAACAACTTTTGCTATATATAGTAAAGACCCATTCATTTGAACCATAGTATGGTTTTAACGCAGACCTCCTGCGAATGGTTTAAGTAATAAATAAATAAATAAATATGGACACCTTTACACTTTTCAATTTTTGTATCAAATGTCACCGTCTACTGTATTATAAGAAACAGAAAGAAAATTCGTTTTTCCACCAAAAAATCGACAACCACTTATACCAGAGACGTGAAATTCTTAAGTAGGTTTAATCCTCAAGCAGAATGACAAATGTCAAAAAGATTAAAAAAAAGAAGTCTAAACCTCCGTTTCTAAGTACAATGTACGTGCTAAAGTTAAGCTCAAAGTTGAGCCTTTCACATTTGTTCTTACATTGGTGATAAAAATAAATAATAAAGCATTTAAAAGCTTCTAGTTTAACAGCAATGTAATGCAAATGCAGTATAACGTATGCATTACACTGCATTACACTAATGTTTCATGGCAAGCTTGTAGGTGCGCTATTGTTTCTACTTTTATTTCAATTAGATTGTTGGAAATAAATCAAACAAAACTGGAGTATAACTAAGTGGACCTTTGGGCACAACTTTCTAAATTTGGCTTGAAATTGAATTTGTAGAATGAAATTTTAAACTTCAAAATATCGAAATGTCATTGCACAATCGAATTTTTTAAAATCCTTTTATATTAAAAAAAAAGACTTTGTAGCTGCGACTTAGGGTTTTTAATGTAACAATGCAATGACCTTGACAATTAATTTCAAGATCAATAAAAGTGACCCATTGTTAAGAGCCATATCGAGGTGCTTGTATATTATCCTAAACTCAACATTTTCATTATAATAAAATTAAACATTTTCAGTCTTTCGAGTATTCTCATAGAACTATACTTTTAACTTACCCTGTATAGTATACAGGGAATCTCAGAATTAGCTAACTATGTCAGTGAACTAAAACAATTTTTTTTTTGGATCATGTTTAAAATGTGTTATAAAAATTGACATTTCTAAATCATTTCATTATTTTATGCACTCGATACGTCCGAGATCGTGCTCCGAATTTGACTATGACACCCCTGGATTTCTTTGCATGGAGTTTCTTAAAAACAAAAATTTATCGCCGAAAGATCAATACGCAGTTTAGCTGAACTTAAAAAACGCATCCAATTACTCAGAAAGTAACTTCAGAAATGCTTCAAAATGTGTTTCGCAACACTAATAATAAATTTGAAATTTTAAGGGACACAGGCGAAGCACATGTTGAATGTTCTCAATGAAGATTCGGCTTATAATTTATGAAACTGTTTTTGTATTCATAATTAGGTAATAAATATAGCATTATGTGGTTTTCAATAAATTCGTCCGATTTCATAAGAACAAATAGATGCTTCTGGAACGCACTGTATAATTAGATAATTTAAGTTCTAAGTGAAGTTTGCTTTTCTACACACAAGTATAACACACAGACAACAGTAAACAAAAAACCCAACAAACACCAATTACGTTAACAACTATAAACTATGTCATTAGTCATTTCACGTGGCGTATCATTAAGCTTGACGAAGCCACTTGATTGGCAATTGACGTTAATTGGTTTTCCATGACTCGACTACGATAATGAGATCAAAAATCCCACTTTCGTTGAATTTCACTCCCACTTCATATGAAAGCAATCTGTTTTTTTAAGTAAATTTGAACCAAAGTTTTTTTTTTGTATATCTTCGTCATGTTATACAATGAAGGATCTAATTTTCGTCATTAGTAACAAATCACTTGTGTTTTGTGATTGTTGTTGGTTTTTAAGAAAAACAAAATAATAACCAGACTCGTTCAATTAAAGAATCAAATTCAATAGCTTTTAAGAAAAAAACCGAACTTCCGGAAATTTTTCATAGAAATAAAAAGTTATCTTTTTTGTGTCCTAATTAATTTCATTTTGCTTTCCACAAAGTTTCTAAGGAATAATTACGTACATCGAGTTCTTGGATTTACGTTGTGTTTCGCATAATTTATGACCAATGTTTAACCGGTACGATACTAAAAAAAAATCAAGGTTACTTTAAAAAACCACATGACACGAGTGTTATCCATTAGGAATCCTATTACAAAAACCCTACTTTATTATACAAAGTGGATGTTTTTAATTGCGAACTAAATCACCAACGCTAAGAATCCGATTAATTCATGATAAAGTCAACGAGGTGATGAGGTTTTCATTTGAAAATACAATTAACATAAAATACATATGCATAATTAAATTACAGTCCAAAATTATGTAAAACAAATTCATTAGTGTCCAAAGTTGTTCAAGTTTGACTCAGATATGACAAAGTTTTGATTTATACTTTCGCGACAACACAAACACGTAAAAAAACTGTCCAAAATTGATAAAATTTCATAAATGTTCAAATTTGAACCGGATTTTGTTAGCTTTCCTACATTTGAGACAAGTACATCAAAAATGTTTTTTACGCATACTCTTTATATACTGGCATATAGCGTCCGCCATATTGATTTTTAATTAACAGCATATAGACAGTGATACTCGATACATCAAGACGAATCCATAGACACCTCATTCATCAAAATCCACCGAGTCGTCTTGTTTTTTGTATGAACAATCTTTATATACTGACATACAACGTCCGCCATATTGGTTTTTCATTCATGCCATGTAGCCAGTGTCACTCATGTGAATAAGACGGATCTGAAGACACCTCACTTATCACTATTTAACTTGTGGTCTAAAAATAATGAATATACTGCATATAGCGTCCGTCATTGTTTTTTCATGATGCCATTAGCCAGTGTCACTCGGTACCCGAAGACAAATCCATAGACATATCATTCATTGAAATCCATCGAGTAGTTTTGTTTCTATATGTAGAAACTCACAACTCACTCACTCACTCACAAGTGAAGCTAATATAAAGAGTAAAAAAACAGATTTTAGTAAAATCACGTAATAAAAACTTTGATGCTCTACATCACAGGTAACCCATTTATTAAGCAATCATCACAGAACTGTACTCGTAGGTAGATAAGTGAAACTTATGGGGCTACAGTACTGTATATAGGCCTACTCGTATGCTATACTTTTAGCCTATCACCTTACATGTAAAATGTATGCAGCTGTCTAACGTGTTCGTGCATCAATAGTAACCACAATCGAATAAACTAGTATTAGACTATTGATAACTAATTCATAAGTGGTGGAAACTGCACGTGAAAAATGTCCACTGCGCCAAAGAAGATGTCCAATGTTTATAAAGCTTTATAACTCATGCCATGACCTTTTTAAAACTTTGATAATTCTTTATCAGAAACAGTATTACCACATCATTTTAAATGCAAATTATAAAATGTCAGTTCAGTGAAAACAAAAGTTGCATCGACACTAAATAAATCATGTTTCACTGTCAGAATCCAACACACAAGACTACGGTACCCGGGCATAATTCGTTTACGAAATCGATACATATCGTGTTAGCCTCTTTATGATTAAAACATTCCGTTTTGCAAAAGTTAATATAGTTAGCTCACGGACCCATAGACGATGTGGTAAATAATTTATTTTGATTTTCCATCAATATACAGGTATCACTGCGTACGTAATTTGATATTTTTGCAACAAAATATTCGGGTTTTTTTTGTTGATACAGTATTTATTTTACTTATATATAAAAAATCTACTGTAGTCTTGAAAAAATCTACAGTAGCTCTGGTTGCCTTAGATGAGAACTTTCTTTCGAAATGGATTTATTTTAAGCTTACCAATATATTTTACAAATTTGGAAACTCGATTGCGTATTCTGTTCGTTTTCAGTTGACTCTATGCGACAAAGAAACTGTACAAACCAGATGTTTTAAAACATGAACCAAATACATACATACGCATATAGAGTATACTGTTATATCTAAGCACCATATATACAAGGTGTCCAAGCCAAGTGTTCCCATATATGTATCACGATATGTGGTATACATATTGCAACTTTGTCTATATAAAGCGTATGTTCCCACCTGCAGTATGTGCTTATTTCACCAAATACAAAAATTATATTTTAAAATAATTGTCTATTTTAAAAAAAAAAACAGTTTCATTCGTAATGAAACTCAAAATTTTGCAGATTAACTGAATTGTTTGTCAGCGCATTTACATATCAACGTTTCGACATTTCGTCCGTTAAATTCAGGTCACGCACTGTAAGATAGTTCATGATAGAGATTTAGAGATTTACCAATACCACACGTTGCGTTTGAGCCCACTTTGAGAGACGGATTCTCTAGACCATACAAACCGAAATTAAGTTTTATACTTTAAAAAAAGAAACCGACTAAAAAAAACTAACCGACAATCACCGATGCAGAAAAATCGATCAAATGCATTTTCGCTGCTATTGAAAACGAGCTGGTGTCTCATTTAAAAAAAAAGTGCTCTTCGATTTAATCGATACTAAACCAATATCGCTATGAAAAAAAAAACCATCATCGCTTTTTTTTCTTCCACTTATCATAACTATTATAAGCTTTTCTTTCTGTAGTGTTTGAAATCACTTTTTCCGTGATTTCATCTTCAAAACGAAAAATAAATAAAATGTTCTCAATTGAACGCACATTTTAGACCACAAGATCATACGCGACAATGAACTCGATTTTTCAGCACGAAGCGAAATTTTTTTACATTATAGGCCTAATGGAAAAAAAAAACTATATAAAAAAACTGTTGAAATGTCATAGTGGTGAGTGAACAGTGAGTGGTCGATGTCAATCAAGTTATAACAGAAGAAGGTTGTTTTTAGGAGGTAACGCCGTATGCCACTCGTGTCCACTTTGTGGAAGACACCACAGAAATTTTGATCTGCTTTTCCGTCATCTATGCTCTTCTACCAAATCCCACACAAACGCCAATGTTCAACATCGACTATGGTCACGTTCAGCATACCTAAAATTCTTGGAACAATCTGCACAAAAATAATTTTATGTTACGTCCATGCTGACTAACATAACATTTGTGGTCTGATTACGTATTTATGAATGCTACTGATGATTTGAAAGTAATAAATATTATTATTTTAATAATTATATATAATTTAAATTTATAAATTAAATGATAAATTGTTATATAAAAATAGTTTAAAAACAAAAACAACAGAAATTAAATTATTTTGCTATTTTCAAGAAACAATTAACCGATCAATTAACATTTTCACTAAATACGTGTTAACGAATTTTTGAAATGAAAAACAAAAACAAAAAAATTCCCGTCAGTTTGACAAGCTAAAAGCTATTACAATATAAACCTTTGCACTTCATTAGCTACTGAAATAGAAAATTCAATTTTTTAAAAAAAATTGAAACAGTAAATTATGCATTTAATCTGAAATCATAAGGGTTATCTGCTTGACAGGTAAAATCGATTTTCCGCATTCTGAGAATGATTTTTCTTTTAGCTTAAAACTAAGTAGTAGTAGTAGGTAATATCTACAAAGACATCATCCACACAAAAAATCTTTCCTAGCCCTCAAAAAAAAGACCCATCGATGACAACGGTGTGTGTTGGGGAACGTCGCCTGTCACTCAAACGATACGCTCGAGGACAATTTCGGATCAAATTCCTCCCTGTACATTATAGCGATGGCTTCGACGACTTCTATTATTCGCTTCACAAATATTTGTCACGCCGTTTCACGTTGGCTAGCTATCCGTCGGCTCGCATTTCAAACGTGACATTTCCATTGAAAAAAAAATACTATTGGAATATATGAACATATATCAAAAAACGAGTGACTCCCAAAAGTCTTCGGAAAACTCAATCTATAGACACCTATGTGTTCCTGAGCGCTAAAAAATGCCTAAAAAATTCCTACTTCAAAAGTGTTATTGGATCAATATTTTCTCAAGAAAACCAATTTTTCTTGGTTTTCCGCAAAAAAAATATATATATAGAGAAAAATCGTTGTATATAGTTGTATGTATGTCAAATGTATAATTAAACTATATTTTAAATCAATACAAGATGATTCAGAATAATTGTTCCTAACTTTTAGATGTGACAGTATGTAATGACAATGAAACATCTTTTAATAATAATTTATAGTCCGGAAATACTACCGTAACGAGATACAACAAAATTGCAGAATATTTTTTAACGTTTTTGTAATACATCCGTTCGAATAGTAATAATCACTATAACTGCCGAAAATAGACCAAAACTTCACATTCCGCACGGAGTATATGGCATCTTCATTTCCATAATTTCGTTGTATCTCGTTACGGAAGTATTTCCGGACTATTATTAAACTACTAGTAAATAACCCGTCAAAAATGACGGAATATTTTTTGCTTGTTTTCTTTGGCCGGCCAATAAAATATTTTCAGCTACATTTAACTGCTAGAAAACTATAATTCTTTCCA
>JAQIWH010004155.1:0-17724 GCA_034695005.1 Cryptops parisi | reverse complement strand
TGCATTTTAAGATGTTGAAATTGTATTTCAACGCTAAAAAATCTTCAATGTGTTAAACCTTTCTAATAATGAGGTATACTATACTTTGTTTTATTGCAGAGTAAGAAATGTACAGTACATTTTTCTTGGCTTTAAAAAAATAATAATAATAATGGAGAACTGGCCATCTTTGTTGGTTGATTTTCCTGAACAGACTAAAATGGGTCCGTAATGTTTTTATGTACAAAACAAGAAAACGTTAAGTCTATTGTCGACTGCCAACTTGTATATACTATACATAAAAATATATAAATATATTATATATGAAAAAAAAAATATTAACTGAAAAGTCCATCTACAGAAAAACATCGTTCTTTATTGCTTTTTAATTTTTCTTGCATTATGGGACGATGCATTCCTGGGTTCTGTTGTCGTTGGTATATTACTATTGTGGAAGATACAAGAATTCATTTCATACATAAAACAAAATAGCCCTACCACTTCTTGAGGTGTCGCGATTAAATGTGCTTATTTCATCTAGGACTGATTTGTATACATTGATTGAACTCAAGAAATTGTTGGGGGCGTTCTCACCTCCTGGCCATCACGTATTTAAAAGTTCATCTATTTTTACTTCAGGTGTGTGTATTCTGTAAAGTGTTTACCATCCTTTTGTATAAAGTAGATATTTCATTCATCTATTGTAACAGGTTTTCCCACTTTTACGTAATAAAATCCTGTAGAAATGTAGCATTGGCAACTACGTATTGGATGAGTATTGCACCGATTCCATTTTCAGCTTGCTGGCATGCCGACTTGAGAAAAAACTCTTCTGCCTGTATTGTGATGGGATCACAAGGTTTGCTATTGACATCCGTCCGCATGACATGCGTGTATTGCGGTGGAGCTTACCATACAAGTAGCATTTCGGGTGTTTGTATCACGTGACACGATTTTTTTCCAGAATTTTTAATACGCAAAAAAGTTGCTTTTTTTGGACCCCCCCCTACATGCCATAAGTTTGTAAAAAAAAAAGGTCTTAAAATGCTGCGAACATGCTGTGGATAGGAACCTGGATCCTTTAATCGAATGAATAAAACTAAATTGTGGTTTTATTTAATCAATTACTGCATTAATTAAATTTAGTTATAAATTATACGCTTTATATTAGCTTCACTCATTAGTTTTTGAGAGCTGCGGATTGAACGTAGGTGTTTATGATAATATACTGTATAGTCCAATGTAACAAATTGCACAAATCGAATCGAAATTACTCAAGACTAACATATCACATTTATAATGTAAAGAAATTACAAAACAAATTCTAATTTTCGGTTAGAATCGAAAACCTGTCAATTTTTTATCACTAATTTCGGTTCTAGGAAAAATGCGCACAAAAAATTGCCAACAGGAAAAATGCATTTTTTTCTGCGCATCTAACCTAACCTAAACAATCGTAACCAAACGCATCTTGTGCGCATTTTTCTGGCCACCCTAATTTCGTGTCGGGTCACGTTTAGTATCTGTAAGATTACTTCTATACGTGTAGAAAGTAATCTTGGTATCAGGTAGGTTAGGGAGAGGTGTCATTAGGACCCCTTCCTCTTTGCATATGTGTGTCATGCTGTATGTGGACTATGATTAATTTTTTCTTAATATTCTAATATAATACTTTTGTTGAAAACCACTGTCGTTGTTGGCTGGGCATGAACTTGAACGAAACGCTTTCCTGTCTAACATAGTAAATAGCTGCAGCTTTGTAGTGCTTTACTGCCGAGCACAGCGCATTGCTACAGCTTTTGAAGGCTTTCCTGCATAACACCGCACATAACTACAACCAAGATTACTTCTATACAAGTAATGTTGAATAGTATAGAATTAATATAGTATAGAAGTAATCTTGCTACAACTATATGCGAAAGTGAAGTAGCGTACTGTAAGGGCAATTCCATGGTGATTTGATTAAAATATCATTTGAAAGTCACATATTTTTGCTAATTTTTAACGAATGCTTTGTTTCCTCATCAAACACATATCGTACTGTATCTTGAAAGAATTAGCCATTCTCAAGTAAAACTAACAAACATTTTTATTTTTGGTGAATTCAAATGGGCGCCATATATTATGCAGGTAGTGTGATTAGCATAACCGTCCTGCAATCTCTGAATGTACATATTTATTAAGTATTTCTCTGGAACTAAACATAACGTGCACAATAGGCGTTACTAAATAAGCCAAATCCAGTTGAGATAATAGCTTGCCATTAAAATGATATTCAAATTACTATAAAGGTGTCAACTAACTTTACAATGTTTACATAAATAATAACAATACTGTAATTAATTAATATAATCTTCCTGAATAATTTGCTATGTTACTGACGCGATTACAAACATCTCATTTAGGGAACTTTAGGGACTCAACGGTTAAGGACAGGTCATCAGTTATGGTCATTCAACAGGCTTTTTAACTAGCCCAGGCTAGCTATGTGCCCGTTGAATGACAGTTTTTTTATTAGTTTGATATGTAACAACATCGAATTTGCTTACTCCGAAAACAAGGAGTTTTAGATGAAATTGCTCGTAAATAATAGTTTACGACACAATTCTCTTCGACGCAAATCTTTTGCTTTGAAACTTAAAAAGTTTTACATATATACTGGATGTCCAATTTCACGTCTCTAACACGGAGCTTCTTTTTTTAAACAGTATACAGTGGACCCTCGAGACCCGAACGATTCGACTTTTGAACAACTTGATATCCGAACAAAAAATCGAGAAAAATCTGGGTTCGAAATTCGAACAAAAGCTCGAAATCCGAACAAAGAATGACCCGTTTAAAAAAATAGACAAAAACAAATGACATAAAACAGGTTTTTCTCCAAGGAAAACTGAAGTGGTTATTCTGATTAAGAATAACCCAAGTCTTCACCTGCTATCTATCTTCATCTCTGCGAGAACGCATCATGGTCCTGAACGCTTGGTCCATCCAAAGCGTTGCTGTTATCAAAGCTGCTTTTTTTTTTCACTTACTGCTTGGTTGCTGCTCGCTTTTTAAACACGTGCCAATGCAGTGGTGACACTTAGCGATATTTTAATAAAACGAAACCTTCAAAAATCCAAATCATGTTTCAAATATAAAACCGTGCATGGCACGGGGCTACTTCTAGTAATGTCAATAAACGACAATCCACAACTAGTGGATTACAGATGAGAGAAGGGTAGAATTCCATTAAACAGTACTATTCTTCCTACTATTAATATTATATAATATTTTTATGTCTGTACTATTATAAATGCGCAACTATTCAACTGGTGAAATTAAATCTGCTTATTTTATCGTTATTCACCAATATGATTTTGAGATACATAAGCACTTAAAATAATTCACATTGGGTAAATTTCGGGGGATCTGGAACGGACTGATACAATTTACATTATCTCTATTATTTACATTATCTATATTACATTATCTATATTAGGGGAAATTTAACTCGAAATCCAAACAACTCGAGAACGTGTCCTGGAACGGATTGTGCTCGGAAGGGGATGTTTTGAATTTGTAACTAGGCGAGGAATCTCCTTGAGCTGATAGAATTTTATTAATTGAGTGAAATTCAGAATCATAAGCTGTCTACATTTAGCCGTTATTGATGTGTATCTTCGAGTATTAAATAATAATCGTATAACATTAATATAGGCCGTTTTTAATCTGACGGAAATTTAAGGCGTCAGCCCATAAGAGGATTCCGTAAGTGAGTACTAATGTAATTTTTGTTTTAATGAGGGTAAATGTTTCTTTATTTGTTAGTATGGGTTTTAATCTTTTGAAGAGATAGATATGTCTATTCATTTTTTTAACCAAAGATTCTATGTTTGATGCAAAAGTTAACCTATCATCAAAAATAATTCCTAAAATGTTCATGGTATTTGTATGAACTTTGGATTAGTCAATATTCAAGATATTGGTCTTCATATTATTTAACCTCATATTTCTAGCATTGTACCATTCACTGATCTGTGCGAGATCTTTGTGGATGTTTCAGTTCGCGATATGGCTTTCAAAAGCGGGATATTCAAGAACTATGAAATTATCATCTACATACATAACTTATTAAAGTAGAATCGAGGGATAAGTTAAACATATCGGTCAATTTTAAAAAAACGATCCGTCAAATAACTATGGATCAAGCGTATACTCGGATAAAAAACTCCAAGACTCATAGAGTCATAAGTTGACAAATTATTAATTAATAATAATAATTAGGTAATAAATTAATAATAATTTATAGGTTTGTTTTCACATAAAAAAATGATCCCAGTCATTGAACTCAACCTTGAATTAAAGAGTTTTTATATTTAAATCAACAGATTTAAATATATAAATTGATACTATTTTTTGTCCACTCACACGTGTGGCTACAATATACATTTCTGATTATGAATGAATTGCCCCCCCCCCCGAAAAAAATAATTTCGAAATTGGGAATTTCTCTTTAATTTAAACTTCTTCGAGTTTTGTTGGATGGTGACGTCGCCAAGTGAGGGTTTTGAACACGCGTGCATTGCGTCCGAGGAATTAGCGCCGGCTATGTTTTTCATCTGCCGTGTGGTGGAAAAGAGGCGATGCCGACTTGCAAGGCTCGCTATGATGTTCTGTCGAGGGTTGTAGACCAATTTATCCGGCATTTTTTGTGTACATATCTACAAAGAAAGTTAAAGTGAACGATGGAAGTGTTGTGCCAAAGAGCGAACCAGCCAAGTCGATTGTGAACGAGCAAAAGCGACCCCCGAAAGTTGTGCGAACCATTAGGACGAGAGATGATCCAGCGCAAAGTTACCACGCTCGGATACGTACTGTTTGTAGCTGCAACGTTGGATTGTGTTCGAGGATTGCCACCAACCATCAGAATAGGTCAGTAAATGTATATATAAATAAATATTTTGTTTTTAGTTTTAATTTAGGTTTATTTTGTATTTTTGTTTTTGGTGTTGGAACTTCTGGTTAACTGTGGTCTCCACACTGGTCAGTTTAGTGTGAAACTGTGTCTTTGAAAAACACGTGGAAAAGTTTGTAATTGACGAGTACATAGACCTAAAGTATTGTACTGGTTGTATCATGTACGTATATCGGAAATATTTGAATCCGATTTGCCACGAGACATTGAGTTTTGTTTTAAAAGAATTCTAGTTCGTGAATGCAATGTGTATGCCGAACGATGTCCTGTTTACGTTACAAGTTCTGTACAGATCTCTTTATTTTATAATATGATTATAAAGAGAAATAACTGAAGGGCCTGGTGTAAAAGAGTGTTAAGTAACAATTTTTGTTAAAAATGACTTAGCTTTTTTCGAAAGCGTTAGGTGCAATTCTACCTTTCTGACGCATAACTTTTAGTAAAACAACAATATGTGTAAAGATATTAGAGCAAGAAATGTGAAATAGCCCATAAACCAGCAAGACAAGTTCAGATCTTTGAACACGTTTTTCTTAAAATTGTAAAATTTTTACTTAACATCATTTTTACACCAGACTTTTCAATATTTTTTATTTTGTCGTTTCGTTCTGCTAGGTTATTTCAGTTAACGACATTCAGAATTCACGTTAAGTTAGTTTATAATTTTTTTGTAAAAGTATGAGTGGGATTAAGTGGACGTATTTATTTAATTTCCGTTTTTATTTACGTCATTCTGTACTTTTTTTTTGGATTTGGAACCAAGAGATATTTTATGTAAGGGCAATTCTATGGTGACTATCATAACACTTAGAAGTTACACTTTTTCCCCATGTTTAATGAATGCTTTATTTCCTCATCAAATATGTATCACAGATTTAAAGAATTAACCATTCTCAAGTAAAATGAACATACGTTTTAATTTTGGTGAATTCAAATGGAGCCATATAATTATTTAATACTGTGACTAACATAACCGATTTTCAACCCCTCAATGATTATATACATATTGATTATGATTAACTATTTCTTTAAAACTTAAAAAACCTGTATACTATATTCACATTTAATTATGAATGGATGTGTTATTAGTATTTTACAATCAATCGTTTAAATTCATGTGAGACTTAATTTCTTTAAAAAAAAATTGTTAAAAAATATATAGTGTCACTACGTGAATAACAAAACCTGCAAAATACTGTAACTTTTGTAACTAAACAAGCGAAATGTAGTCGAGATGATAGCCAAACTGTCATTAAAATGTTGTTATTCGAATTACTATACTAGTGTCAACCCTACAGTGTTCACATAATAATTGGTGATAGTAATTTATTAATATGATTTGATACAAAACATCAAATTTGCTTACTTTGAAAAAAAAAGGTATTTTACGTTGACATTGTCATAGAATTGCCCGTTACAGAATATTACTTCAATATAGAAATACGAGATTGAAAAACGTTTAAAACTTATTAGTTGACCATTGTGTGTGTATGTTGTTTATACTGTAAGTGCAGTCGCCATAATATGTCGTGGTTTGAACGTACTGTTCGTTCGCTGAAACAAATCTACATTCGCGAGGATTTATCATCTTGCTATTAAAATGTTCTAAACGATATTTATGTAGTTAACGTAGCGTTATAAAAAGGCAGATGAAGACAGTAACATAAAATTAAAATAATTCATTCTGTTGTGAAGTTAGGTTGATAGTAAGTTGTTAACTAGAAGTATTATAAACGAAAAGTTCGAAATTTCATGGTTATCGTTAAAACTAAAGTTGTGATTGTTTCCATTTCGTTAATTAGCAAGTTAAAGTAAACAGAAATGAATCGTATTATTTTATGTGAAACGTTTGCTTGGCTGTTGTGGGCCTTACATCATTAATTAGCCTAGTAGTAAATTCTTGACCCGACGGAGCGTCAACTTGGGTTTAGCCCCGCAGTCAAAAATCCGAGCAAGTGCTTCCAATTTGAATTATGCATTTTAAGCAAGCTACTTAGTTACAAAGAATGAACCGAAAGAAAGTCACATGGTTGTGTAAAATGATACATTTGATGCGTAATATTAAAGTGATAGTGTTGTTGTGGTTAAACTTTCAACTAGTCTGAGGTGAAAATCTCCCGTTACGAATACTTTTGGCAATTCATATAAATATACACAAAAAATAAAAACAATTAGGGCACATATCGCATTTCTATATCTATGAATTGTAATAGTTTGTTTGTTTGCATGCATGTTTTGGAATCCTATAGCTTCACTCGATTCACTTAAAATTCGTGGTATATCGAGAAATTTCATTTCCAGTTACGGTTTAGATTGATAGTAATAGTTTAGCTATTGAACTATCAATTGGGTTTTATTTATTTTTTTTAATTAAATAATTTGTGGTGTACAAATAGTAGTGTGCTGAAAAATTTCTGTGTGTGATATTAACGACATATGCAGAAACGATATTTATTCTTTCATCAAACTTTAGGCATCCGTAGCATACTGCCTGAAATTGCTTCCAACGTAACTTTTTGGACAAGAAAATCCAAAGAATCCGCCAAACCAAACCTGTGCCTGTCGAAAGTGGATGGGCTTACATTGTCAAAATTAGGGATTTGGCCCATCTGAGGGAAAGGATCAGTTAGGTAATTGGAAGCTTTACGCCAAACATACTTAAAGTGTGGGGAGACCTTGAATACAGTTTTGACTGTTTTCACGTACACATTGAAAAATGTGCCAATTTGATAACCCAACGATTAAGAGTTGAACATTTCGTGGATTTAACAAAAACGTAGTGTGTGACTTTTCAAGTAATTTATACTGCGTATTTTCAATTTATATTGAACCCAAGTCTTAACCGCAGTTTTGGTAAACGCGAACGTTCCATGAACGTAACACTTGCAGTGGCCGGAAAAATGCGCACAGGAAAAAAACGCACAAAATATTCGCACAAGATGCGTTTGGTTAGGTTTAGTTAGGTTAAGTAAGGTTAGGTAAAGTTGGGTTAGGTTAAGTTGGGTTAGGTTAGGTTAGATGCGCAGAAAAAATGCGTTTTTCCTGTGCGCATATTTAGTGCGCTTTTTTTCCGTGCGTTATTTTCCTGTGCGCATTTTTCCTAGAACTAACCCTTGCCTATGACGAGGAATGACTGTACACTAAATCCTATTAAAATACAGTATTTCACATTTTTTTACAAGTAGCTTAAGTCAGTTTTCAAGTTTCTCAGTTTTTCCGTATTATATGAAATATGAAGATTGCACTTTTATTTTAAGCATAAACTTTTAAAAAAATGACGTCAATACAATACAACATATCCAATACTTACCTAGTAGTAGTCTGGATCCTTTTGGAACACGGGACTTTTTACAACTTTTTATTTAGCCTGAGCGTTGTAACTTTGTGCGCTCAATTCAAACTCTTTGAGGTCAATTTTGACGCACTTCCCGATATCCCAAAAAAGTGAAATTTGACACACGGATATGGTCTGCGGAATATTTCAGACTATTAAATTTTGAAGGCGCTATGTCTCATAATTATCACAGAATTTTCATGTGAAAATTTGCATACGCCGAATTTTTCTGGTAGAGTGTTGATGCTGTTCTACTACATCCATTTGATCAGAGGGAGAAAAACTTTACATTTGATTGTACGATTTAAAAAGTGGCAGCATGGTAAGTAGTTTGGAGGTAGTTAGTAAAAACTTTTGTAAGGCCATAGTCAGGCAGTCTTGGATTCGCGAAAATGCAAATGACTATTTCCTCTTATAATCTATGCAAATGAGCATGAATTTTCGGACTCATGTTTACAGTGTAGCTTATATGATTTTTTTGCTTGGGTTTGATGCGTAGTTAAATATATATGAAATACACCTGTGGTTGAAATTTAACTGGATTTTTTAGTTTGTATAAGTGATATAGTGTATAGGTGGTAACTTCTAACGTATGCACGAGTCTATCTGTCGGTTTTACGTATGTCGAGAACCCGTTAAGTTTATGGTAAAACTTTAAACTAAAGTGTTTCTTGCAATTTTTTTTGGCAAAGAGATTTTTGAAACAGAATAAAGTTTCACATAGACAGTATATACTGTAAAATGTATGTACCTTGAAAAAGATTTTTCACCCTTCCTAATCTCTCACTCCTTTTCATCTTGAATAAAAAATCAAGCGAATATTACGCGACGAAGATTGCTCGGGTTTTTTAAGTAGTACATTTAGATTGCTACGACGGAAGAGACACAAGATTTATGTCAATTTTTCTCATTCCCTTTCGATAATATTTTTTATTACGTATCCCTCCCCCCTCTGCTATTTTCTTCGTTTTCTTTATTTTTTTTTCACTATCACTTCTTTCCAGCTTTCGACTCACGTCTTTGGCCGGAGATGAGTCCCACTCGATTCACGTTAGAGAAATCACATGACCCACATTTCCATTCGCCAAAAGCGAAAGGATTAAGGGGGGTGGGGGAAAATGTCACCTCGTTTGCTGTAACAGGAGGTTTTCTTTCCTATCCCTCGATAGGAAATCGAAATGGGTTTTCCGTTGGAATTGACCCGAAGTCATTGGCCTATCATTATACTGTGCTTAGTTTGTCCAACACCAATTGCGTATTGGTCAACAGCTCGGAACGTCTCATATTTTTATATTCAGTTGAATATTGTATGCATGTTTAGTAAAAGAGTGCGATGGTTGATTAGTGCAACCGTAGGTGGCGTCTATGGGTTTGAGACTTTGTATAACGTGATTAATTGAGGGAGGAACCTTAATTACCAATTAATTGGTCCAAAGTGCCGCCGTTGTTGTTATCGTCCTGTGAACAAACGTCTCGCAGGATTTAAGTACTTTCAACCAATTGTCGTTTTTTTCTTGTTGTCGTTGGTATTTAAGTGTGGTTTGTGTTTGTTTTATATTGTTGTTCGAATCGCTAGATGAAGTAAAGTAGCATGATCACGAGGGAGTTTATAATTATTACATAAATTTGAAATTGAATTAGGTTAGAAAATTAAAATAACAAATAATCGAGCCCCCAATGACGAATTTTTCGTACAGCGATTTATTCACACAACAAGCGGTGAGTAAAATTGAAAGACTTGGATCAGTAACCGGTCAGCTCAATTTGTTAAATTTTACAGTATGGACAAAAATCTGTTTTGAACAGTAAAACATGCAAAATGTTTCAAATAAATCATTCAGATATGTACAGATCACTTCGTTAATACATTTTTTGATTATAAATACTTTACTGGTAATATAAAAAAAAATGTGGAATAATAGAGCTGTCTGTTGTTTGTTCTGAAATCAGTACACAACAAATAATAAAAAGCTGCTGACAGCTGTAAAGCTAACTTGGCTTATGAACCAAACAGTGACTGCTAGCATCATCTATAATAATATCAAGGTGAACTAAACATATCAGACTGATCTGTTTAGTGCACCGAACGACGCGGAATTTTGAAACAATTATATCCATTAAAAAAATGATTTTCGGCAAAAAGTGGAGATGATCAGTTACTGCCCCGAGCCCTTCGAATGTTATTCACACAACAAACAAAACTTCAAGAAAGTACGAGAGTATGAAAATACTTCAATTAAGAAGTACGAAAGTACTTCAAGTACGGGAGTACTCCAAGTACGAGAGTACTTCAAAGTACGAAAGTTCTCCAAGAAAGTACTCGTATATCAAGATCCTGAGAATTTTTCAAGAATTAAACGCTTTAAAACCGGCGTCAGCAACCTACGGCACCTACGGAACGATTTTCAATGGCACGCTGAGTGAATTGAAATACTATAAAATATACTTACGGGGTGCCATTAAAACGATCCAAAAAAAAAACAAAACATGATAAACGCTTGATGAATTTGTTTGATGCTTATAAAAATAAAAAAACTTATTTTGACACGTTGCGTGACTCGTAATGTTACTTCGGCACGCCACCACTAAAAGGTTGCCGATGTCTGCTTTATAAGGTGAAATATTGTTCGTACAACGAGTTTTTCCCATAACGTCGTATTTGCACCAATTAGACTCGTTGTATAACGCTCAACTGTTCTTTGCGCACTCTGAAGCAACATCTTGGCATTAGGAAATTAATAAAATTTGAATAAAAAGCAAGGATTAAAAGAAATCCCTAGTTCGATCCCGGGCTGCGCCAGAATTTTTGCTTTCTATTAAAAATATGTAAATTGTTCTCTACATTTGAGATAAAAAAGTCTAAAAATTAAAAAAAAATTGGGAAAAGTAAAGTTGCTTGAGACGAATTATGTCGTTTTTAGCTTTGGGAAAAAAAAATACAAAAGGATATAAAAAATTTATTACGGTAACTTTTTTTTTTGGTCGCACGAGTTCCCAAAATTGACACAAACGACGACAAATGTTGGCTTTAGTTCAAGGTTTTAATTCACAAAAAAAAAAAAGGAAAAACAAAATGAACAACCAACACATTAAGTTACCAAAAGTTTTGGGACCATTTATCTCTTCCAGTGTAGTGTTGTATTATTTTGATAAAATGTTCGTCCTTTTTATTTTAGTAATTTGTAAGACTATTGTGTCTCATACGATAGCAATTGGAAAGTAATGAAACGTTTTCTTATCGTAAATTGGTACCGAAGGAGTCGTTTAGAAATTTGTTTTACGACATATCGGATGACATAAAAGTTTACGATTTATTTTTCTTGCTCACAAACTTGAGGGTTTACAAAACTGAATCAGAGGGTAAAATTTAATATTTATACTCTTTATATTAGCTTACTTGTGAGTGAGTGAGTTGTGAGTTTGAGTGAGCAAGCTGGGAATTGAATGTACACTGTTATCTACAGTCGTTTATGAAAATATATTTTATAGTCCAATGTACTAAAAACGAGAACCACATAAGTAAAATAAAAGCCGCATAAGCATCAATGTAAAAGAAAATCGCATATATAAATAAATAATTGCAGAAATAAAAGATGAAATTGAACTCGCATAAATCAAATATCGAATTATTCAACGATTGCATAAATTGAAATTCTCATAAATTGAAATTCGCATAAATCAAAATTCCCATAAATCGAAACGTGCAGAAATCAGAAATGTATTTACTCAAAACACGCATAAATTAAATATTAAATTACTCATATTGCATAAATCAAAAATGGAATCTTTGCATTATGTATGCACATTCAGTGTATCGGTGAATGACAGTATATGGAGTGTATGATTATTTTAATGTACCGG
This sequence comes from Cryptops parisi, assembly GCA_034695005.1. Lineage (NCBI taxonomy): Eukaryota > Metazoa > Arthropoda > Chilopoda > Scolopendromorpha > Cryptopidae > Cryptops > Cryptops parisi. The sequence continues at coordinate 5,593 of JAQIWH010004155.1, read as the reverse complement.
TACAGTACTTGTTTTATCCTTTACATAATTTAAGTTAAGCATTTTATTGGTTTATTGAACCTACGTTATAAAGTATTTTTCTATTTTTTTCTATTTCTTTTATTGCGGACGAAATCCATAAAATAACACAATGACAAAACACACCATGACAATAACAAATATTGAAATAAATTCTTTTCAAAAGTTTTAAAAGTTGTTTTTTTCACGGGTGGTCGTAGTGATCTAAACTTCCTAAGCCGATAAGGATCAGTCCTTGGCTTCACATGCTCATGAACTCGTCAACTATCACGTTCTACACTTTAACCATGACGTACCACTATCTGTCAAGTTAACTAGGAGTCATTTAGCAATGAAATAGTTATGAAGTCATGGCTGTTTGTTTACATTAGAAACTAAATGGCGTCCGCTGCTTAAGTTGATTTCCCGTTTCGCTAAGAATCGGTGAGGAGGTAAGAGAAACTGATCATAACTGTAAATTAAATGTGGTACAATAGCTGTGAAGGGTCTCAGAAGTGTATACAAATAAAGGTGAGTTGGACCATAGCCTACAAGAACTTATTTTTGTAGGCTATGGTTGGACAAAAAGTACCTACTGTACAACGTATCTAAAGTGTACATTCCAAATATATTAGTACAATAATATGTACCATATCTACTGTTTTTAATAAATTGTCTCCAAGGGACGTAAAAATTAAAAAAAAAAAAAGTGGTGGGTTGAAGTCTTATACTAGCACGAAAATGAAATATCACTGCCGCTTTTCAAAGTTCCCATGACGGCTGTTTTTCTGGCTGTTTGCCGTGCTTTGGTACGATGCTTCAAAAATCTTGAATGGACTTATGAAACATTGTCTCAAAAGATAAATTTAGTAACAAGTTTTGAACGTTTTATTTACGCTAAAAAATTAAACTTTACATTAATTTATTATAATTTTAAATGAAGTATAATAAAAATTAAATTAATATTTAATTTAAGATAATTATTATAATTTTAAATTATGAAGCGTCGTTTGTTTATTGGATGTGACGCCATGCTTCAACAACGTCACATGACGTCAGTGACGTCAACACCTTGATCTTTCGAATTCTGCCGCTTTTTAGAAGCAGTTTTGCCAGATAGTGGTACGTCATGCTTTAACAGTGAAGGCGCGTTTACACGATGATAGTTTTGGCGATAGTGCTCATGACAGTGACAACTATCTTCGTGTAAATAAGGCTAAACAGTAATATACTGTGTATTCATATAGAGTAATATTCAAAATATTATTGAAATATGTTTTAATTTTAGAAAACATTCAAAATTAAATATTAAAGTTGACATTAGACATAATTTACACGAAGATGACTGTGGCAATAGTCGCTGTTATGACAGCAACAATCGCCAAAATTATCGTGTAAACGCGTTTATTATGCATAGAGTTAAATATCATTTGTTAGTATATTAGTTATTAATGGATATCATACTTTAACTAGGTATTTTTTTAAAATAATAAAGCTGTTTACATTTTAACGGCGACATTTACACAACCTTTGTCTAATCTCGTCTTAAAATTAATGAGTTGCGGTTTATCTTTTTTGTGTACACACTCGTGTTGTCTAATTAAGAAAGACGATTTAAATGTCTGTTTATATTCATAAATGCTGTCGTTAGTTTTCCTTTAAAATGGTTGACTCTTGGAAACTCGAGTTGGAAGAAATGTGTCCATTAACACAACTGTCTTTTGATAGTTCCCAGAGGAAGAATTTTCCAAATGGACTTGTTCTTGTTGTCTTTTTTGTATGTTGCAAATGCACTTGATGGGAAGGACAGTTGAAGTTACAGTATGATTCAGAATAACTAATCCTAACTTTTTTTTGAGGTGATAGAATAGAAGTCATGCAATAACACAAATATGATATTAAAAATTAAATTCTACACCCTGAATAATATTATTAAAACTGAATAAAAAAAAAAAAATTTTTCAAGCAACTTCTCCTACCTTACTGACTGGGTGAAATGTTGATAAAAACCCAACGTTCTGTGTTCAAAGGCTTTTTAAAGGAAATCCCGGACAAAAGCACAAAAACAAAAGTCACCAGTAGCTGGTGACTTTTGTGATCCTTGTGAACCTTTGTGACCTCCCTGGTGATCTTTTAACCGCACAAAAACGGTTAAATCACCATTTTTTAAACCGTTTTTTTTTGTGCTGCTGGTATCCTTTGTCTTTTGTGTTTTTGTCCGTGTTTTTTTTGAAAAAGCCTTTGAGCAAAGAAGGCGAAACGTTGGATTTTCATCAACATTGCACTCAGTCAGTAAGGTAAAGTTATTTGAAAAAAACAAACTCTTATTTAGTTTTAATAACAAATATAATAATAAACTATAGTCCAGAAGTGCGTCCTTAACGGGATACAACGAAATTAATTCTCTCTAAAAAAATGTTCACAATCAAAATTTATGCCTAAAGTTAAATCGAATCGGAAATATCTAACGTAACTGCTTCAATGTTCATTTTATACTTTTACAAAAACAGACCTATAAAATATTTATGAATTTTATAGAATACCTAGATCCTATTCTTTGCCGGTGACACAAAGAACTACTACTTTTATGTGGATATAAATATAATGAATTTATTTTCAGTTAACTTTGTATGCGTAGTACTTTTGTAGAGGTTGAGGAAAATTCTATCATTAAAACCGACGCCAAATTTTCATTGGTATATTTTTCATATATGCAATAAATTTGGTGAGAATTAGTGAAACGTACGATGGCTTTCGTACGAGTGTCTTGAACATGTCAACTCTTTGCAAGCTGAGCAAAGCGGTTTTGTCGTTTAGGGAAATGAGACAAACCACACGAAGGAGTTGCGAGGGCGACGAAAGAGTATTCGACACTGCCATTGACCCTTGTTGCGTCGCATTCATCCCCAATTAGCACAGTTACACCAAGCAATCGACCTGATTACACTTTCGCCAAATCGAGTTTTCTCTTTTTCTCCAATCGAGTTACTTAAACGAGTCGACACTTAGAAACCCAGGAAAATGAGGTTTTGCTTAAATGAATTGACGACTTCTTGTTCCAGTAATGATACTCCAGTTTGAACGTTCATGAATATTTTGTTTATATGATTTATGTTTTTCTCACAGTATATTAGCAATTACAGTATACAGATTAACTTCATACAACAAGTTCAATTGGTGCAGGTACGACTCTCGTTATAAGAAAAACTCGTTATAAGAACAGTATTTTATCTTGCGTTTTGAAAATTTTGCCCAATATCGTGAAAAATTTCGAGTGCTTTGGACACTTTTTCATAATATTTTACAGTGAAATGCTTTTGAATGAGTTACGTCCATGTTACCGACACTATAGCCTCTGTTGGCAAAATATGAAATAACATCTTGTAGGCTATGTTTTAGGTTAGTTCTAACAACATTTTCGCTGAAAAACAAACAAATTAAAGTATATATTTAGGCCTAAATTTAAATCATACCTAAACTTTCGCATGGCGTAATCTAATGCTGACTTCATACTTTTCTAAAAGAGGTTAGGCATCGTTAACAATTTTTGCATTACTGTATATACATTGCCAGTAACGTAAATATATAGATATATTTATATGATTTACAGTTGATATATAAAGAAGGTTCATTACTTTTCCCTAGTTTTCATCATTCTAACGTTATCAATTACAATACATCAAAAATGATTTTTAAGAATACGCTTCATATAGTTCCATTCAATGCGAATTTAGATTTATGCGATCTTTGAAAAATTCGATATTTGATTTATGCGAGTTTTGAGGAATTCCATTTTCGATTTCTGCAATTTTCGAACCGATTTTTTTGCGATTTTTGTTACATTGGACTTTTACATTTCGATTTATGCGGTTCTTATTTATGCAATTTTTAATACAGTGGATTATACAGTTGTGTTATCACGTAAACGTCTGTAGATGACGCTATATGTTCAATCCCCAGCTCTCAAACTTCACAAGTGAAGCTAATATGAAGCGTATAAAAATTCAGCACTGTTTCATTGACAAGGTAGTTAGTGTACGTTTTGGGTCGTTTAATTTACAAACTTGGTAAAGTAGTTTTTAGAAACATGTTTTTTTTTTCGAAGGACAAATGTTTTACCCAAAGAACTATCTAGTGGTAAGATACTCGTTACTGTGTTTTTTCAGACCCAAAATATAAAAAAATTTACACTCACGCTTTGGGGTTGTCTACGTAATATTTGCGGGTAAGAACTCGTGATTGGCCGTCATAGTAGTACACGAAAACACACTTTAAGGATGTGTGAAAGAAAACTTCATATTAATGTTAGTTTCTTATGTTAAAAAACTCCAGAAAACTTCAACTTTTTTTTTTTTTTTTTGTATTTTAATGTTATGACCCTATCTTGGTTTTTAACTTCTCCAATATGCAAAAGAAACTTCTTACTGATTTGCTGGTCATATACAACCACATCAGTGTTGATTTATTTTTAAAATAAAATAAAAAGTAAATTTCCATGAGTTTTGAAACATAGTCATAAAACATAGCATATCACTTTACATAAAATATTTCAAAACATACCTTACCACATTTCATTCCTAAAAAAAATCATACATATAAACGTGCAAGTCTTAACTCACGTTTTGTGAATTTCTCAACTGTTTTTGCTATTTTAAAAAGAAAATAGTAACAAGGTTAACGACTAGACTACGTATTTTTAATTAAATATAAATAAGCTTAACTCCTTTTGGATTTAAGCTATCAAAGAAATAAAGACAGGATTTACCTTTTAAAATGTTCTAAACTATAAGAAATAGAAAAATCACTGCACATTGTTAATTAATTTTTATTATACGCATTATATTACCCTTCACTTATGAGTGAGTTTGTAAATTTGTAAGTGAGATGGTAATTGAACGTATGCTGTCACAGAATTTTATGATAACATAATGTATAGTCCAATGGATTAAAAATCGCATAAAGTGAGAACCGCATAAATCGAAAACCGTATAATTCCAATGTAACAAAAATTGCAGAAATTAAAAATAGAATAACTGGAAACTTGTATAAATTGAATAACATATTACTCAAACATCGTATTAAACTAAAGTCGCATTAATCTACATTAATATAAATTGAAATTTGCATTACAAATTAATAACAAATTTTAATTCTTTTTTTTTTTATATATTTGTTTTGTTTGTTTGTTTTTATTTTATAATCCAAATGGGATCAAAAGGTATTATACAAATAAATTGCAAATTTTATTGGTTACTTCTTTTTCTTCTGTTCTTTTCTTTTAACAACAAATGTTCATGAATGTTTAAAGCAGTAAAAATATTATGAGAGAGGAACAAAATATATTGTATACACATAAAAGGAACCAAACAGATGGTCTATTTTTTGATGGTTTTATCAACTCGACTATAATTATTCGCACTCAAATTTTGTATTATTGTATGTTTGTATTATTCATATCTCAATGGGACGAAAAATAAAACTACGTGCTATAAAATAATAATGAATCAAAATTCGCAGAAATTTAAAATGGAATAACTCAAAACTCGCATAAATAGAAATCAAATTACTCAAATTTCGCATAGATCTATATTTGTGT
>JAQIWH010004154.1:0-17727 GCA_034695005.1 Cryptops parisi | reverse complement strand
CTGCGTGTAGCCGTTCTAACATTTTTTGTTCCGAGCTAACAATGTCTTTTTCGGTAGTCCCATCACGTATTTTCTCAATTACTGGTCAGAAAAATATCATGTCTATCACTCTTCTTCCAGTCATCATTCCATCCACCGACCCCAAGGAATAGCGTATTGTCTCTACGACACACTATTCCAGGAATGGGAAAAAAATATAAGATAAAATATATGGGGAAGAAAACGGTTCATTTCAGTGATACTGTTTTTGCCAAAAAGTTCTAAGTAGTTTTGAGCAGTAGTAGTAGTTCCCGAAATACGTCTAGTACTTTTAGGTCGGGTATGTATGGGTCTCTCTCTTTCTTTGTGTGTGTGAAAACTACTACAGCAATAACATTCCATCCATTCAAAGATGGATGTTTCGGCCATACTCCTCCTCCTTCTCTAACTTTTGTAGACTCGATTACTTGAAGTAGTTGGTGTTCTGCGAATGGAATCTCATGAATCATGCTTTTCCTTTTATTTTGGGTTTCGCTGTTTCCATTTCATTGGCTTTCGTCACGCTGGCAAAAATGGAGGGGGGAAAAATTGCCAACGCGTCCAGAAGGACGATATATTTAACCAAAAAGAAGAAAAAAATATATATATATAAAAGAAAAAAAAACGGGAGGAAGATATACCACTTTTGACGAATTTCCCAAAACTTTTCAAACATGAAGAATTGCATCACAAGAAAAACTCCTCCCACGATTCGCGATACATTAGTCAAGTTATACGATATACCATTTACGGTACTTTTTTTTTCTAACTTCACGGTGGTCTAATTTTTTTTCTTTTCTAAATAGCTTTTTATTTCACTGGGAAATTGAATTCAATAGTTTTAAAAGACTACGTTTTATGATGCTCTAGGATCAGGGCACGCAGTAGCTAGTCATCATCACTACAGTACTTCCATTAGACAATATTAAATTAATTCAATTATAAAAGAAGATGTCAATTGTGGGAAATGATGTTCCAAGATATATAACATTAATTCAATCGGTTCTAGAAAATGACCAAAAATTCTAGAAAATGACCAACTCAAATGACTTGTCTATGGCTGAAGAGGTTAAATGACCACAGTATAAATCATAAAATTTTCTTAATAGCACAATTTCTTATGGGTATTTCCGTCTTGATCCAACATCGAAACAAACTGTCAAGAGTCTATAATACTCGTTTCTTTGAAGTTATGAGAAAAGAGGAACCGTTCATTAGTATTACTTTATTCTAATAGATTATCAAGAACATTTTGCACCGTCAAATGTAACAAAAAATATTTGTATTACAATATTAACATGCTGTATAAGTAATCAATGAATTCACACAAACAAATCACATTAAATCAACGCCAAGTTGAGTGACGCCTCCACGAGAGGGGTTGGTAACTCGTAACTTCGATGATTCAAGATGTGGACTTTCTTGGAATGTGTCATTTGGTTTACCTTTAAAAATACCCGTACAACACGTACCAATGTGTACTGTCCTTCCTTGAAGTCTAGTGGGCACCAGACTATGGCACATGTATTCGTTCTTCAGCTCCGAATCTTCAAAGCAACGAGTTACGAGCACAGGAATGCAATTACACGCACTTACGTGTGGCTAACATCTAATAATGGTGATCAAGTTACAAACATTCTGTTAAAAATCTGTTTCATGACGTCATAAATCACCATGTCATATGTCGTAATTATGTCGTCACAACTGGTGGTAATGGACATCATTTCACGATGCTATTTACGCCTCTTTTGTTTAATGTTCTCTACTTACGAAAATAAAGGAAATCTCTATTTTCCTCTTTTATTTTTTCGAATAATGATTAAAAATACTGTACGTTATAGTCCAAATTTTAAAAAATAGCCCCTTTGGAAGTGTCAGAAAAAAAGGAAGACAGCAGACAGATAATTATAAACTGCTGTTTTAAGGTTGTTTTTTTTTAGAACTTTACATTTGTCCGTTTTGAATTTCATATCAACAGTTCCTTCCACAACACTGATATGATATTCATACAAGGTCCGCACAATCTGCGTAATGAATTCCAATCTTACAAAATAAAATACCCTTACAAAAATTTCTGTCACTTCACTACACAAAACTCGTAAGATCTACTTTATTATGCAGGATGATTATAAAGTCCTTGTGTGCGTCGTCGTTTTTACATTTTCAGAACTTCGGATTTTTACATGATAAAAATCATTTGTAAAAAAAAAGTTAAAACTGTAATTCAGTGAATTTCAATATGAACTAAGAACGATGTTAGTTCATTAGTTTTAAAAAATGAACTCGTATTTGACTTGAAAAACTTCATATTTTACAGTGTGTTTGAATTTATATTGTATGTCTTTGTTCCAATGGGATGGTAAAATAAAATAAAATAAATAAATAAATAAATAAATAAAATTAGGCATGTCCGAATGGTTTCAATAGATGAAAAGTAAAATTGTGCTCTGTGATGGGCCAAGTTTAATTGAAGCGCTCCGTGCAGCATAATGATAAGCCACATTTATAAAATTGTTCAGTAGAGCCGTTTTTCTGGTGAGAAACTCCATAGAGTATCATAATAATCAACAAGATAATTATATTATGATGCCATTTTTTGGAATACCCAGGAAATGGTGAACAAATTAGAAACAGTACAGAGAAACAGTTTGATGTAAAAATGTCAGTTTTAAAAACCGTGTGGCTTACCATTTTGCTGCACGGAGCCCTTCAATTCTTAATTGTAATACAAAGAGGATTAACAAACCCAAACAATAAATGTACGCAAAGTTGTAATGAATTCTTAAGTTAACTTTTTTACAGATCGATTTTATCACAAAAGTTATGAAACTTCACAAAAAATCTTATGACCCTGCGTAGCAACGTAAATTTCGTTTTCACTTAGTACTTCGAAAAGCAAAATCAGATTTTATTTCAGATTCTTATTTTTTAAATGTGTTATGCTGTTGGACATTATGACACATACAGTAGCTGTCATTGGGTGTTGAGACTTACACACACGGAACAAGGAAATATCAGATTTGTCTTTGACATGCAGATAGCAGATTATCTGTATATCCAAGTTTTGCACAATCTGCGTAATGAATTCAGTCTTACAAAAATTCTTAGCACTATAGGGTGCGTTAAAAAAAATTCAAAGACACCAGTTTAACAGTATTTTCTCTATATAGTTTAAAGCAGGGGGTAAGTCTTGTGACTCACCACACAAACCTCACACATTACTTGGGGCGGGGGCGGAGTTTTTGGGGGGAAGAAACCGGAGTTGGGTTTATAAATGATCCAATTATAGGAAAACACACTAGGCCCATAAACCCGAAAAAAGAAAACGTTTTTTTTCCGTTCATTCCAAGATCGAAAACAAAACACAATATGAAAACAACAAAACAAAGAAACCTACAAGGGGTATTCCAAAATTAATATTCATTGAAACAAATGTTATGAGTTCCATTATTCGAATGTGTATATATGCCCAGATCACACGGACAGTACGATAACTAACTATAGAGTGGTTGCGATAAGATTATCACATAGATACCACTTTTCAATTGGTTATAACTTTGTGACCATGATGGTATGTAAAACGTACCGTACTCGGAACGGAGCATGAACTGTAGGAGTTATTTGTAGATGGTATCGGTTGTTGCCGCAAACGGCTTTGACAGCCTCCCCCCCCCTACAACGGCTCTTCCCCCGTTTAATTTTTTTTTTAACTTTGCTTTAAGTCGCATTAGCTCACTTACGTTTGCGGCGCAGCATGGAACGTCACGCAAATGTGTATAAACAGCACTTTCGCTTTTGTACTACTCGTCTATTTCGCAGGGTAGCGAACAATTTCAGCACTTTGTGTGTGGGTAAGTGATTCTCCCCATTGTACACATAGTAACGTCACTGTAAGTCAAATAGTTAATCAAACGACCTGTTTAAAATGTACATTTATCGTAAATATCCTGTAGTATACATGTACCACATTTTAAACAGGTCGTTTGATTGACTATTTGACTTACAGTGACGTTACTAAAAAGTGTACAGCGGGGTTTAGTATCCACTGTTGTTGATCAATTCAGAATCGGGCTAATGAACTATGGAAAGAGGTCTACTTTACCTTCTTTAGACTATTGTTTCATTAACATAAATAACAAAGTAAGCGATGAAAAAAATAATATAAATAAAAATGATCCTCAACAACACGCATGTCTGTCTAAAATAATGGTTTACTTTTTCTATTTTTTACAACAAATAAAATTATTGGAATTGTTTAAAAGCAACTTATGAAATTCGGTTGCATTGTGTTCAGTCCACAGCCAGAAGCCAGAAAGGGTTGAAAAAGATGGTGAATTTCTTCAATATTTAATTTACAGATTGTAAAACGGCAAACGGTGTAATGAAAATAATGAACCAATTCTGAAATAATTATTATTGAATGGGTTTCAATCAAATCTTCAGTATGACAAGACACACTATTGAAATGAATGCAGTAAAATCCAGCTATTATAATTATTGTCATATTCAGTCGGTCCCAACACACTGTTTAATATTTTTTCATCCATTGTTTAATGTTATCAGCCGGTACTGATTATTGTTATCAAAAATTTTAGTCCCAAAGTAATACTAATACTTAATATTACAAAGTAATATTAAAGTAATACTTACTAATAACTGCCGGTTATTACGATCATTTTGGGACAAGTGCTTTTTGATAACAACGATTGACTGATAACATTAAACAATAGATAAAAACCAATCCAACATTCCGACCAGTGTCTTGGGACCGACTGATTATGATAACAATAGCCGATTGATATCATAGTCCGTGATTATAATAACCAGATTCCACTGTACTAAGATTTAGCAGTATCTAACTCAGTGGTCTCCAAAGTGGGGTGCACAAGTGGATACTCTTCATCGGGGGAGATTTCTTATACCGTATACTCTTATTACAAAGAGTTCATTTCTTATAAACTTTCTTATGAGAATTTATTATAAACTCTGATCACTTATAAACTCTTGCTACATACAGTATATCAAGGGGTGCGTTGCTTTTGGGGATTGGGGGGTTCTACTAACGTAGGGATACCACTGAACTACGTATCAATAGCAACGTATTGTCAAAGAAAAAATTAAAGAAATAACCTGCAACTAAACAAATAAGACCAGAAATTCGTACTAAATTCACAAGTTAAAAATAATAATACTAAAAATTAAAATAAAAAAAAGTCCCAAAAAGACTGTTCCCCAGGTGAGGCTCGAACTCACAACCCCGGCATTGCCACGAATACTGTCGTATAAGTACCGTGCGCTAACCAATTGCGCCACTGGGGACGCCGAAAGTTGGTGCTCTAAATGACCTACAAAATCCTAACGCTCCATTTCCTATCTTCACGATTCCATTTCATTTCATTTTTTGGCACCATTAATTCCAACGATAATTTTAAACTGACTCTGGTTTCGAAATAGAACTTTATTATTAATCCTGCATAAATTTCACTTGATGCCGAACTATCAACTTTCACTATGGCGACCGTCGTTGGTTCACAAGAGGAAATCTACTTGCACAGTAATTTTACGTAAGGTTTCGATTTGTACAGCTGCTTTTTGGATCAAACTTTATACGAATGAATTGATATGGAAAACGTATAATGTTATTGGTTTTATTTTCTTTCAAGGATTTAAAGTGCAAATGACCATAGTAAACAAACATGTGAAGAGAGGAACGCGGTTTGTGAGAAATGACGAATTCGATGCCAAATGTCCACGTATTACTAAATTTTATTACTCATCGTAACACGACAAACAATCGAGGATCAAGTACGTATGCTGATGTTTAGGGCAGAGTGTATAATAAATACATTTGGTGGACAATCTCACAAAAAATGTAGAATCAAAATATTACCTAACTCATCAGCTGATAAGCAAGGTCAAATGTGAAGACGACGCCCACACACGTCATTAAATTAAAAGTACAGTTTGGTTATAATTTTCACCAAAAAAAAACAGACTGTATAATGTACGGAAACCCATTGGGCACGAATCAATCAGGGTTCATAGGTCCATGAAACATAATATTAAAAAAAAAAAATACATGTTTCAACATCTACAACCGTTTTATAATTATAGGTTGAATAATTTATCATTAAAATTAACATTAATAAAAAAAATTAATAAAATAATCTAATATAATAAAACTACTGTTATCTGGTTGTTTGTAAACACTAGATCAGTAGTTCCAAAAGTAGGATACGGTGAAATCCAGTTATTATGATCACTTTGGGACCAGTGCTTTCCGATAACAATAACCGGCTGATAACATTAAACAATGGATAAAACAACATCAAACAATGTGTTTGATGATACTTTATACTGATTATGATAACACTAACTGATTGATAACATTATTTATGATTATAATAACTGGATTCCACTGTAGTACATAAGTCAAGATGATTTAGAGATGTTGGGAAAACAAATGCATTTACAGTACTTTATTATGTTTTAAATTAAATGTACAAATAAAACATTAAATTGAAGACGATATGATGAAATAATAAAATACATTAGGACAGTACCCATCAATTCAGGAAGCACTTTGTTAGATTTTGCATAGAAACAAAAAATTGCTTGTTTGATGTCATATACTGTAAATGAACAAGGCTAACTGTAACAAACTGAAACTTGAATAAATTTTTCGATCAAATGTGGAGATTTAATACAGTAGTCTCGCTAATCCGGCGTAAATCGGACCAGCGGGTGTCAGATTACTGGATTTTGGGAACAAAAATCGCTATTGTTTATTAATACACTAACTTATCAAAACTAACCATGCAATACAGAGTACTTTACAAAGTATCGAAACAAGAAAAAAACCTATGTACAGCAGTCAATTCAAGTCCATCATTGCAGTGCACATAAAATTCGTCAATTTTGTTTATTCGGTTTTTTTTTTTTTTTTTGCGTTTAAAGACAGTTTCATGTACCGATGTGCTACCTGCCAAGTGTCAGATTAATAAATGTGTCGGACTGGCGAGACTCTACTGTACTGCATTTCGTCAGTCTAGTAGTTTGTCAAAACCAAATATGGTTTTTTTTTTGTTTATTGATTGTTTGTTTGTTTTTTGCTCATCATAATTCTGAGCCATGCAATTCAAGATTCACTTGTCGATTAAATTGGAACGGGTAGTTAACTTGTTACTATAATACTACGTTGTCATCCTTAATGGAAGCGTTCGATTTGGACACTTATAAGTGCTTTCAGCGCAAAAGCATCCCAAGACTTTGTAATTTACAGAGATCATTCATAAGTTATTGATTAGCTTCGGACACTTGTAAGTGCTTTCAGCGTGTGAGCATCCACAGCGAACGCAGCTTGTATATAGTGCATTTGTTTTTCCTTGGCCGAGTCAGCTAAGATAATCTCAACTGTCCAATTTTTGTACAGTGCATATATTTTTTAAAAATGTTATCCAGGGGATAACAAGATAGTAATACACTAACAAACACTTAACAAAATACTTCAATTGTTCGTATTTTCAGCATGAGTTGGTTTCAAAATTCAGGATTCGCTGACCTAGCCAAAACTGCTCTTTCATCCGCGCAAAAGACTATCGATCGAGCATTGGACATCCATGCAGATGGCGTGCAAGGACCACCCACTGGCAAAACTAAACAAATTACACCAGGAGGTAACTGATGCTTTCATTAAAAAAAAACTTTTTTTTTTTGGATACATGTTGCTTAATAATGGTTCAATCGTGTTGTAGAAGATCCGGATAATTTCTTCGCTGCTTTCGGCTTGCAAACTCCATCATCACCAAACCCCGAGGGCACATCAACGCCTTCGCTGGCGAGTCAAGAGCAACCACCAGTGTCCGTTATGGGAGGAAGTTTGTGGGGGTCGTTCACGGGTTCCTTTTTCGACACAAAGCACCAGGAAGAGGCAAGAGCGGAGATGCTTTCCAGTCATCACAAAATCGAGTGCATCACGGAAACTCCAAAGGCACTACCAGTAGTGTCGAGTGGAATCTCGAAACCAAAAGATCTGGGTGAATGTACCACGGAAATTGTGCTAACTGATACTCTCGACGGTAACATGACTCCCGAAAATGTTTCGCCTCGAGAAACCGAATCGCTGACAACATCTGAAACTCAGTCTAGTTCACCGTTTGTGATCATTCAACAACCTTCAGTTTCCAGAAGCGATGCCACCAAAGATGTAATCGATTTGAACTTGAGCACTGAGGAAAAAAACAAATTAAACACTAGTTCCGAATCGTTCATTACTGTTGATGATTCATCCAACGTGGATGAAAGCTCTTCGACAAAAACGATCAACTGTGAATCGTTAGAAGACATGAAGGCGGAGGAATCTTCAAAAAGTCTGTCCATTGATTTGACTTCCGTAGAGTTGCTGGACAAGTCCACCGACAGTACGGAAACGATCAAAGACGATCATTCTGAAGAGACGCCAGCTGTGTTAGTAGATCCAGAAAATTTAATGGACACTGGTCAAGCTATTTCTAGCATGTGGGAGTGGGATAGCAAATTAATGACAATTTCTGAAACTGCGGTGATGGCAGAAAACAATGAAGTGTCCGCTAGTGTACAAGAACCCGTTGAAACGGCCAAAGAAACGTTAGATTCAAGCAACCCTGAAACCGCAGTCGAAACGAACCTTTCGAAAGAAAGTACGAATGAAGATGACTATGATAATGATGAAGTGTTAGAAACCACCAAAGTGGGTGACGATGGCAACGATAGTGAGAAACCTTCGTCACCTTTGTCATGTAAGAGTGACACGTTAGCTCAAGACAGTTCTAAAGGCATCCACGATTTGGACACAAAGTCAACCGACAGCATCTCGAGCTCGTTCGTTAAGTGCATGATCGAGGAGGCCATGGGCGAGCAAGAAATGCCACGTTCGCAATCTCCGCACTCGACAACTTCGTCGTCCGAAAAGTCCGAGATGTTGAAGCTCGGGTCGGAACAGAACAGTGGCCACACTTCCGGGGATGAAGTGGAAACCACGACGTCGTCGGATATCGAGATCATTTCGATGTCGTCTCCCAACGGAGAGATGTTGGATCGGTTGAGTTTGTCTCCCATCAAACAGATATGGACTGGGAAACCTGGTGGGCGGTTCCGTCGAGGCGAAAGAGCCGACAGCCCAGCTTCCGATTCGTCGAGCGTGCGTGACAGTCCAATGAACGGACGGACACGGTCGGATGAGAAATTCATCCCCATTCCTAATGCCTCGAGAAATAAAAGTGGTCATCCTGCAAGATTTCAAGGTAGAAAGGAACATACATATACAGGGTCAGTCAAAAAAGATGTTACCACCTTATAGGCAAGACAACATTGCGTAAAGTTTTATTTTGTTTTAGGCTAAAAAAAATTATTGTTTCAGGCCACTTACATGCGAAATTGAAGGAGAGTGTCATTTGTTTTATTTGCAATTGAAGCGCTTCGGGCAATATAATGATAACGAACGCTTCTGAAATTGTTCAGAAGAGCCGTTTTTCTGATGAGAAACACCATAGAGTGCCATACTGAGCAACAAGGTGTTTCTCTATATTATACTGCCATTTTCTGCAAAATCCAGAAAGTGGTAAAATAACAAGATAGAAAAAGTTCTGAGGGACAGTTTGATAAAAAAACAAAATGTCATTTTTGGAAAAAGCGTGGCTTATCATTATATTGCTCGGAGGTCTTCAATTAATGTTATAATAATAACATGATTTATTGAATAAATGATAAAAACAAACTAATCCCATGGTAAAATCTTATAATATAATGGTGTAATCTTTTTGACTGACCCTATACAAGGTGATAACAAAAGTCCTGTTACAGTGTTGTATGTAACAACTCTGTAATGGCAAATGTCAACCTAACACTCTTACTTAGGCACCTAGTGAACCATTGTTGCGCTACGCAATAGTTGAATGCTTAGCTCCACGGGTGTAATTTTCAGGGGTGTCAAACGGCGAGCTCCATAACTGTAATAGTAAACAATAAATATTTTACATTGGTAACCGGACTTTTGTTATCACCCTGCATATTACTTGCTGCTCGATGTTATGATGGTGTTACAATGCCGGGAATGCCTTTTACAGGTGAGAGAAAGAAAGCACCTGACGATGGAACTGAAATTGACAGGTTAATGAAAGTAAGTTGATGATCTCAAAAATCAATACCTTGTAAAGCTTTGAATCAATGGCTGTTTCCTTTTATGGTTGTAGCACCTGAGTCAATAAATGTAGATTGCATAAAGCAATAGCTACTGACACTTAATTGCATTGCTCAGCAAAATCAATTGTAAAAAAAAAAAGGATCATCTCTAAATCTAAACTCGCATTATTCCTACCTGAGAATTAAACCAAATGTGAACACACTTTCCTACCCGAGAAGGAACATTAGACCATTACACCATTTGTAATGTGATCATTGTTCGACATAACATTCCAATGTTCTAAAATTAGCCCATAAAATGGAGAATTGTATTGACCACTGAACATTTTTGCTTTGTTTTTTTTTTGTTTGAAGAAATTGAGCGAGATGACGGAATTGCTTCATGCACGCGAAACACGGCTGCTGGAGTTGAGTCGTGAAAATGTCACGTTGCAAGAAACGAATGGCAACATGCAAAAGTAAGCGTTTTGCACTTTATACTTTAATTTTATTTTAAAAGTAACCTTGCTTGAAACATTGAAATATCACATTAAATCTTCGTTACCATTAGCGGGCACTTACTTGAACTTCTTTCCATCTATGTAATGATTTAGGCTATGCTAGGTTTAATTGCTTCTCCTTTTTATCTCTACTACACTATTATGACAGCCCAGCATTGATATCAAATTTTTAAAACTGGAACAATATTTGTTGTGTCTCCAACAGACAGCTGCAGCAAGCCGAGGAAGCGCATGTAGTTGATACCAGGGATGTGACAACATTGACCGAAGAGTTTTCCCAAAGACTAGCAACAATGGAAAGAAATCTACAACAAGCTCTGAAGGTTGGAAATCATATTTCGATTTTGCAATTCATGTCGTGGAAAAATGTTGAATGTCGTATTTTAAATTTTTTTAAGGAGAAAGAAAACTACATGAAGGAGAGCTTACAAAATAAAGAAGCTGCTGCTACAAGGCTAGTTGCGTAATTGTATAACTATCAATCGTTCGTCTGAAATTGGTTTGCTACAATCCATTTCCGATTAACCGCAACATTGTCTTAATAAAAGTGGTTTTCAATTAGATTGTGTCCAAAAGAGGTGGAGACAATGATGAACGAGAAAGATGACATCATTCAACAACTTCGTCAAGAAGGTTTGTGAAACTATCATTATTCAATACTGGCTCGTTAGAAAACAGATTGCCGGTTTTTGTTTTTTCACAGCGTCATCGTTGGTATATTTGTTACTCAGAATTATTGAATTTTGGTATAATCACACTAGTTGATATGCTGCCCCTTATCTAGGTGAAAAACTATCAAAACAACAACTGCAACACAATAATGTGATTAAGAAACTACGAGCTAAGGAGAAAGACACAGAAAATCTCATCAAAAAACAAAAGTAGTGTACTGTTGGATTATTATTTTTATTACCAAATTTAAAGGTTGGAATAGTTTTGAACATCAAGTTTTTATTTATAGGGACAAACTAGAAGAGCAGACGGTCGAACTGGATAGAATCAGAAAATCGCTTTCCGCTAAGGAAGAAGTTGAACGCAATCAAATAGGTCTCTTGTTATTGAATAGAATAAAGTATTTCATAATCAAATAGCAATCGAATTTCTTAAACAATTTCTTTTTTAATAACTTACAGATGCCATCAGACAATTGACCAATAAAATTCAAAGTCATGAAAAGGAAATTGCGACCCTCAAAGTATGTAGCGATTATACGTGTTAAGTTCTCGGTTAACTTTTTCATTTTATTTTGATGTTTTGTGTTGCATTTACCTCAATAGAGTGATTTGGAAGATGCTCAAGAAAAAGTTAAAAGTATGAAATCGGTATTGGATTCGTCATACAAGTAAAGACCATACATTCATTTTCTATACACAGTTGTCAAAAATATTATACTTCACTGCTTTTAAAAACATCTTTATATGTTAAATTTTCTATTTGGATAGAGAATTGGCTGAACTTCATCGCTCGAACGTAGAAAAGGACTCGCAAGTTCAAGTAGGGTTATTATTTACATATCACATTTTATTACTGCAAGCCTGTGTACAGAATTTTCAGAACGAGGATGTTGACAAAAGAACATTATATTTTATAGAATATGTAGTATATACTACACCACTATAATGTTTCATTTGCAGGAAGCATCATTGAGTGCTGAAATGTCGGTCCGAGAAGAACTGCGACTGTCTTTGGAAAAGGAGCAGCAAAATGCTCGTCGCGAACAAGAAAATCTGATGATGCAGATAGAAGATCTGCATGCAGCCCTCAAGAGAACGGAACATCAAGCTAGTCGGAGAGAAGATAATTTACGCCGTGAAATTTCTGACCTGCAACAGGTGACTTGTTTACCATTAACCTTCCAATTGATCTATATCTATCTCAACTCACTCGCCATGAATAAAATTTGTTGCGATAGCGGTTACAAGAGGAGGATACTCGAAATCAAGAACTCACCCAGAACGTTTCAGCAAGTAAATAGTCTTAATGTTTCTTTTGGCCTCCATGTCTAAAGCAATTTTTGGTGTGGCGAGTCATGGGCAGTGGAGCAATTTGTGGACCGGTTTTCATTGGTTGGGGAAGAAGTTAGCGTCGCAGTTGCCATCAACTTGCATGAGTTACCACACCTCAAATTGTGCAACTCTTGCGTGTGATAGAAGGCCCTTCAATAACTTGGTGCTGTTGTTGGAATTTCAATTTGAACTTGAAACTGTACTTTTCAAGCTACTAGGCCTCTTCTCAGGCAGATTGAAAATCTTCAAGCCACCTTCAGCAGCCAGGCTTCTTCGTGGCAAAAGCTAGAACAAAACCTGACGGATAGGCTTGGTAAATTCTTTAAGTACTTGCTATACAACAGGGTCCCCCCCCCCAGGCTTTTATAACTTTTGACAATTGATGTTTATAGCTAAACCACATTTGTTTCTGTAGCCGAAGCTCAGGCCCATTTGTCCTCGGTTGTCGAAAAGGAACGTTCAACAACGGAGAAGTACATGGAAGCAAGCGCTCGGCTTTCTTCATTGGAAGCGCAATGTAATCTTTTGCGAAATGAGAAAACGCGTCTTCAAACGGAGTTGGAGACGAAGAAAACTAAACTCGAGTTGTTGGAGGATTGGAAAACAAAGTACCGTCTATATTACTTCAAATTCATAAATGATTTCAGTGATGTATTATGAATTTCCTGTTCTTTTCTGATCTGGTTGTTATTCTTTGATTTCAGGGAATCGGTGCAATTAAGTTTGTTGAAACAATCGTTTGCCGAAGAAATGGCTGAATTGAAACGAGAACTGGTAAAACTAAAACTAAACTACTTATCATCATTGCAAAATAAATAAATAAATAAAAATATAAAACAAATTTGAACATTTGAGAATAGAATGTTCAATTGTTTTTTTTTCATTAAATTTTAGCAAGTAGTAGAACATCAACTTGATATTGAGAAAACGGTTGTGGAGGCTGAGAAACGCAAAAACACTCTTCTCCAAGATCAGCTCAAAGAAAAGGTAGCTTTTACCAATTTATTACTAGCACTGATAGATAAAAGAAGCATGAGTCATTTGTACATTACATAGATTTAATTTTGTTTTAATAGGAAAGAAGAAACTCACAAGTGATGAATCAATCTAGCAACCGTACTACACCTAGTCCTACTCTCAGTTTATCCAAGTTCAGTTCAGTGAGCGAAACTTTCAATCCATGGATTCAGGTAAAGCGACCAATTCATTAGCTCGAGGCCTCCTTGTCAACATGCAATTTTTTGGTGTGACAAGATTAGTTTGGTACTTATTCTTATCTGTAAAAACATTTCTGCATGCAGGACGATAACCTGGAATCGAGTATAATGCTCACAAGCCAGAGTAATCGCCTCAACCTTTACGATACGCTACGACAAAATGGAGCTGCGTCGTTTCTCGAGGGTTTGCAATCCCAACTCAAATTGAAAGAAGGAGAAATAGTACAATTGCAGGTTAGTGCGAGCCTAGAAAGCAGGTTGTTTTGTTTTTCAGAGGACATACCTTGTCTGACTAAGAGGCAAAATAGTTTGCATTGAAAATATGGCGTGTTGTGATATTGCAGAATGAAATCTCGCAGCTAGAAAAAATAAGAGAGTCGATGGCGCAGGAACTCGTCCGTGTGTCCACGCAGAATGAAGACTTTGAGGAAGAAGTTAAACAGCTACAAGATCAGCGAACCAAGTATCAAGTGAGTCATATTCAATGCAAACTTTAGGGCATTGTTTTTGTTTGTTGTCAATGAAAAGTTGTTGAAAGCTTCACTTTAAATTTTTAAACGAATTTTGCGTATTATTTTCTCCATAGGATATGGAACAGAAGTACAACGCTTTGCTTCAGATGTATGGTGAAAAAACAGAAGAAGCGGATGAATTACGACTCGATTTGCAAGATGTCAAAGAGATGTACAAAGCTCAGGTAAAAATGAAATTACTAGATAATCAGTACGTACAGTGATCCCTCGGCTTGGCAACGTTTGTAATGTTTCATGTAACGACCTGCCCTCTATAGGCCGCATTGTGTTTATGTAGCACCCGTTTCATACAGTGACAGTCATTCTACGATGCGTTACCAACATTACACAAGGGACCACTGCATCACAATTTTTTCTTATTTTGGTTGAATTCTAAAGTATGGACACGTATTGCCTCCTGACATGTAATTTTTTGGTGTGGCAAGTGGAGCAATTTGTGTATAACTGTGATGTCAACTTCTTGCCCAACCAATGAGAACTGGTTGGCAAAAACTGACCTCACAGATGTCCGCAAATTGCTCCATTGCAATAATATAATAATATAATAATAATTATAAAGTAATAAGAAGACTGTTATGTCAATGATGCTATGAAAAATTATTGTTAAAATATGGGATGTTTAACGATTCTGACGTGCAATAGTTAAACTGAAAGATCATCTCTTTTTTAATGTTTTCAGCTTAATGAACTGCTAAAGAAATCTTGAAGTCCTGCCTTTGATTCTACGCCAGTTTCAACGTTCGAAACAAGTGCTTTTTTTTTTTCCTAGGTTAAGAAAATCATAAAAGTGCCACCTTGTGTGATATTTTACACGTCCGTCGACGCTGTTTGATTTTATTTAATTTTTTTTTTTTTTCTTTTTTAAACAGCACACTGTACTTAGTTACTAAAATTTACCCCTTTCGAATCGTAGATTTGATTTTAGGAAAATTGGAAACCTCTCTTTGGGGATTGATGGTTGTTCGTTAATGTTGACGAAGCTGTTTGCTTGAGTGGGAAGAATCGAATTTTATGAATCGGTATTTCCTCTTAAGTTGTGTTTTTGTTTTTTCCTATTATAAAAATAATAATTCTTTTTGATAATAAATTCAAATCGGATGTAAATTTAATCCTCTTGTTGAAGGACTCGGAAGAAGAAACTACTCAATGGAATTTTGTACATTTCTACTATACTCGAAACGATGTTATAATTAAGTTTTTTTTCCGAGTGCTTGTGTGTATACTGTACAGTAGTTTAAAAGTTGCAAAACACCGTTGTTACATCAGTCAAGATGTTCAATAACTTTTTTTGAGTGGATTACTATTTCAGAAACGGCACTAAATTCTCAATGTATTTAACAACATTCCCTGCATTGTCATTATAATTAACTTAACCTGAAGTGAAATTGTAAATAAGAACTATACATGAAATGTATACAGATGTACTGCCGAATAAAATGTTGCGAACCTGGCATTCTGTAATATGACTATTTTCTATTAAGTGTGTGTTATGTTTTTTATTACACAATCCTTAGGATCAAAGTACAGAAAAATAAACAAATTAACAAATTAAATTAACAGCAATTCACATGTTTGAAAAGTTTCTTATCAAAATTTGAAAACATAATTATCGATATCAGTTGATCGGAATTAAAAATATTTTGAAAGAAACCATTCGACTTACATTTTCTGTAAGGTTCTGTGTGTTACTCGCAATGTATAGAATCCAGGCATTCTAGCATCTTTTGACAATGTGTGAAATTAGCATTGAGACGATTAGCAAGAATTTAAGTTTATATGTGGACTTGTATTTTTTATTGCTAGAAAATGTTAACCTAAACAGTTGTATACAAGACAAGTCAAAAATGTTGGGAAATTATTTTTATTCATTATGCAATTCATTGTTTTAACTCATGTTGCTTCTCAACATTCGTTAGTTTTTTTATTGTTTTAACTCATATTGTTTCGAAATATTCGTTAAAGTTAGAGTATCAATTTCGGCACATGCTTCCATAGTTGGTTAGGAGGAGTGCTCTAGTCTTTTATTATTAGATATGTTAATTTCATACATAAGCAAATGGAGCTAGGCATTGTATAGAATCTCGCTTAGCGGATACAATCTTTGCTTGAATCAATTTAAATTAGAATGTCCTTTTTTTATCACACTCAATATATTGTTGAAATTTGATATGGATTACAAAGTTGTGACTTTAAATGCGAAGAATTTAAATCATCATGTTTTCGAGAAGTGAGATAAAGAAAAGTGCAGCATCAAGATCGATTATTCAAACTATCAGATAATATATAAAGATTTGAATTAGAAACTCCAATTGATACACAAATTGATAATTTTCATCAATGAAAGTATATTGCACCGTACCTACGTACGTGACTTTTCATTGGAATTAAGATAAAAAAATATCACGCTGACTAATATGTTATCCATAACAGCTGATTTCAACAATGTACGATAAGTTAAGGCGGCTGATCAATCTCTTACTACATGTCTATATATTAAATGGCTATAAACCTACTATTACTGTGTATATATGTATAAAGTTCACTTTAAAGCACTTACAAATATGTTAGCTGTTAATGAAAGATGCACATTACTGTAAATCTCTATATAGTGTTTTTAGCGAGAAACATTCATGTGATTGACATGTTTTCGCCAGCTGATGGCCTGTTTGCTTTTTGATGAGGATTCTCCGAAATCCAATTCACACCTTGTACTCGTTCTAATTTTTCACGCTACCCACGTCATATGTTGCTAATGACGTTCAGTTTTTTCACACCGTGTCTGCATCATTCACTAAGGAAGCAACACTCATTGTGGAACAAGTTTGATATCATATCGTGATGAAAACGTAATTTTCCTTTTTCATGTTAAAAACGGAGTTTAGGATTTTTGCTATTTCAATATGTAAATAGGTCGAAATATGTAGAAATAAAGGATATTCTAATTTAAGGAAAGATGAATTATGAATTTTATGGTGTTTGATATTTGGTATAGTTATGTTGAATAATTTAATAATAAAGCTAAAAATGTGTCATATTTATACTGTATGTTTTTTTAATATTATATAGTTAATATAATATTACTTATTATTGTATATATTATATTGTATTGTATTATATTATATTACTACTATATTATATTATATTAATATTACTTATATTGTATTATATTATATGTTATTATATTTCATGTTTATTGATAGTTCGCCTCCCACTCGTGCCGTGTGGGTTCAGTTTAGGGTCTGACACCGCGGGGGCAGGTTTTCTCGGGGCACTC
>JAQIWH010004153.1:0-17727 GCA_034695005.1 Cryptops parisi | reverse complement strand
TTGAGGATTTTGCTATGATTATGGGTGGAGCTGCAGCGATGACTCACGATGCGATGCTTCAAATTACGGGCTCCAGGCTTATTGGTGTAATGCAGTGTAGTTCCTTGCTTGTGTGATGTCATTGTTCTTGTCACTGGTCGTCCATTCCAGACGATGTTGTGCATGCATCGATGATAAGTTGGAAAATTTTATTTTCTCTTTATAAACTAGATGTTGAGCGTTGGCAAACAATCGTCCCAATAGTACAGGGTGTTTGCGATAAATTTATCACTTTTTGAAATACAGATTTTGCAAAACAGGTTGTCTGAAAAATTGAAATACTGCAGGTTTTCCGGTCGACTTAATGAATAAACAAGCGACGTACACATAGTTACGTCACCGTAATTATTACTTTTGCTATTACGTAACTATGTGTAATTGATAGTGTACGAATAGGGGACATATTTACCAACTCATAAAGTGTCCTCCATCCTACAAAATATAGCTTAGTGTAAAAGCGAAACTGTTGTTTATAGAGCATTTGGGTGTAGCTCCGTGGCCACAAACTTAAGTGAGAAAACGCGAGTTGAAGTAACTTATAATTTTTTGCTTATAAAGTTGCATTGATTTCCTCTAAATCTTTTAATTACAAAGTATTTCATTTTATTCATCGTTCGAATGCAATTGCGTTCGACATATAATCATGGTCACGAAGTTATAACCGATTCAAAAAGTGTCACATTTATCGCAAACACCCTATATAGATGTTGATACGTGGATGTTTGCTTGCTGTTCTAATTGACAATAAGAAGTGTCATTTATGGCACTTTGTCTAACGATGTAGCGTTTTGTTGACGCTGGAAGATTAAACGGGTTGTCTTGGTACTTTATTTTTTATTGTAGTTTAGTCCAAGTTTTGAACAGTCCAAAACATTAGGGATCTCTCGATTGTGTTTTTAATCGCTCATGAAGAGTGTCCTTTTTCTTATAGAGAAATAATCTGATGCTGTTTAGCAGCTCGCAGACGTTTCCCATGTTTGTTTTTTATAACCACTATAGTTGTGAGGCATACTCTAATAGATATTATGACGTAACTATTTATCCATCGCTGGTTTTGCATAATGTTGTCAAACAAAAGTATCTGTTTTTATAGTTCTGGGACAGCCATCGTTTCAATTTCCAAGTTTATGGTTGAGAATGTGAACTAGGAACGTAACTACTTGTACAATAGCGAATAACAGGACGTCAACAGGAAGAATCAAGTATTATACAGGTGTGTTCATTTGAATGGTTTAGGGCAGCATAATTATAAATCAATATAATTTTTTTAAAAAAAAATACGTAAAGGGCTTCGAGCAATATTATGATAAGCCAAATTTTTAAAAATTGTTCAGGAGAGCCGTTTTTCTGGAAAGAAACTCCATACAATACCATACTAAACAACAAAATAATTTTCTGAATTATGTTGTCATTTTCTGAAAAATCAAGGAAATTGTAAAATATAAGATAACAAACTAGAAACAGTACTGAGGAAGAGTTTGATGTAAAAATGTTTAGAAAAAGTGTGGCTTACCATTATGCTGCCCAATGCCTTTCATTTGTTGTGTTTGTTCCATACAATTGCCACCTGCTTTTATATATGCCTGTATTTATGGGACGCGAATTATATACAGCTTTACAACAGCTATACAAATTTATGCTGATTCAGTTGAGATTTTTTAAGAAAAAAAATAATTTGAAATCCAAGTATTAAAACAAAACAGTACATCACAAAGCTCTCAGAGTTTAATCACGTGTTTTTCTATATCTACAAAATATCTTAAATTTTTAAATGGTTAATTGATCAAACGTTTATGTAATTTATTTTGATTTATTTGTATAACCTCACTTGCGCCTTATGTGGAAGGCAGCTCTGTTCTGAGAAGTGTTTGGATTTTCTTCAAAATCGTGTAGGTATCGCCATCTTTTGTCAAACATCTACACTAAATTTTGTATATTATTTTGAAATCCATATATTAAACAAACCGTACATCATAAAAATAGAACAATATAATCACGTATTCTTCTGTATCTAGAAAACACATTAATGTAAACGTTTAATGAATCGGTTGTTTATTTTATTTTATTTTTATATCCCTACCTAATTCCTATAAGCTAGTGTGTGGACCAGCAAGAAGTGTAGGTTACAACAAAAGGACAAATAAGCAGGGGGTATAGAAATGAATCGAAATAAATTAAAATAAACATAAAATTTATTGAATTTAGATATTTTGTAGATATAAAAGAACATGTCGTTAAATTTTGCAGATTTGTATGTTAAATTAATTGTTCACTAAATTATAAGGTTAAAATTTTATTCTGTAACATTTCACATACCAGCATTTTACGTATTAGTATTATCCAGTTAGCTCTAGCAGCTATAACCATAGACTAAAGAGTTAGAACTAACTTTTTAGTTTATGCTATAATTATGCGCTGTGTTGTGCTGGAAAGCCTTTAAAAGCTGTAGCAATGCGCTGTGTTATGCTGGAAAGCCTTTAAAAGCTGTAGCAAAGCGCTGTGGACGGCAGGAAAGCGCTACAGGTCTGTAGCTATTCGCTGTGTTGTAAGCTAAGAAAACGTTAGAAACTAAATTAAGTTTATGGTAAAACTGGTGATTAAATCACGTGATGCGATTAAATGGTCTCTATATTCCTCACTAACTTCTTTAGTAACATTTTAGCAGAAATATCATTAAATATCAAGACATGCCATTACAGGAATGTCACATTGTGTAATTTAATTTACACGTATTGTACTTTTTGATGTTGAATGCACATTAGCGCGTGACGTTTCGAGTAGCTGAGTAGCAGATTTTATAGCGCGTACTTTGGTGACGTCTTTTGACTTTTTCACTGAAACACTGATGTTTCAAAGAAACCTCAAGTGTAGGCTATCGAAAAAAGTGTACTCTAATTGTATTTAAAGCATGTACTCCTGTAAGATTTTAAAAAAAAGATTAAACTGAAATCACTCAAAACACGCATAAGTTCATCTCTGAGTCATCGAAATGACTCAGAGATTGCATAAGTTTTAATTCGCATAAATCATAAACATGCATAAATAAACAATAATTATGCATTATGTGTGTAAATACAGTATATCTGTATATGACAGTAGGCTAGATAAAGCATATGCTCTGTAAAGAGAATGTTATATACAGCATTTTTAATGTACAGTACTTGTCATTAATCGTGTCAAGCAATCGTAGTTTCCAGGATTTGACTACAGAGGGAAACGCAGCAGACGATAGTTTCTTTCGGTTTCGTTTCTCAAACGGTGTCAGTTTCTAAATCTGTTGGTGACGTCATCACGGATGCATCTGCTTGCAGCGTTAAAGAAATGTTGGCGAGGTTCATTTACTACAAGTTTCCACGACCACGCACGAGCATCATCATCATCAGAGGCAACAGTCAACTCGTCGTCATCGTCAGCGTTCCAGTCAAAATTGCGGCCGTGTCATTGCTGAAAAGTTGGAGTTCCAAAATTTCGTTTCGAAGCTTAACCTCTCTAGTCTCCTCCTCTGCCATGGCTAGTTCGGAAGCTGCTGCGAAGCGTTACGATCTGGTAATATTCGGAGCGTCGGGCTTCACCGGACAATATGTCGTAGAAGATGTAATTCAAGTGACGGAAGGCACGCCTATCACCTGGGCTGTGGCTGGCAGAAACACTGCCAAGTTGGAACAGGTCTTGAAAAATGCCTTCGAGATGACAGGTAACGATGAAATGATATTGAAAATGACAATGAGATTGTATATAATAAATAATTCATAGAATTATTTAATAGCAGAATATAATAGATACTGAACTTAATGTAATGTTAACATCATACCAAAGTACCATATAATGTAACGTTAGCATTAAAACTCAGTGTAAGTCCGGCCTCGTACAACGAGTTGAATTGTGACGCTCGTTGTAGGAACACCAGTTCATTCTATTAAAGTGCCTCCTAATTCGTGCAGTCTTCTTCGTGATAACACTTTTTATAATAAAAATGTTTTTAAATTAATATAATGAAGATATAATAATTTAACCCCTCCCCCCACATGATTTTTCAAAGTTTATTAAGGCGTTAACTAATTTTGTTTTTAAACAAAAGTATATTAAAAATACTAACTAAAACTCTTAACTTAAACTCGCTCACAAGTGAAGCGAATATGAAGAGTATAAAATTAAAATCCTCCCCGTTTGACAAATAATTGTGCACAGAGATAGGATCACTACAGAAGTGGTCAAGTGCCAAGTCATTCAGCTTCTGTATCAAGTTATTGAATGGTGCTCGTTGTGGGAGTTTTGCTCGTCTTGAAAAGTAATCTCACTCTTGAAACCTCTTGTTGCGTGAAATCTCATTAAAGGAAGCTCTACTGTAAGCAGTAACAAAAACTATGCGTGAACGAACATAAATTTCAAGAATATTCTGTATATTTCAAAGTAAATTTAATGCTAGTGTTGGTAACATGATCATTACATACAATATGTATAGTGTAGTATACAATACTTAATGAACTACCATAATAGCTTGCAAGAGTATTAAATTGATTCCATATTTTTTTATTGCGCAGTTAAAATATTTTGCATTTCCGTTTTTGAAAGTTTCAATTTCTTTTCACATGATTATGTGCAGTCATGTAAAAAAATATATTATTTTATTTTGTATATGGAAATAGAATTTCATTTTGTAAGTCGCGTCTTAGCCATATGATAAAGTGAGATTGAAACAAATACTTCACTTTATCGTAATATAATTACAGCGATATAATATATATACAGTACTTGCTTGTGTTTGTGTGTATGTGTGGGGAGGGGGGTGATACATTCTGCAAAAAAACTCACGAATGGAAAAACTCCAGCAGACAATTCTGGAGTTGAGGGACTCCAGCAGACAATGAGGGACTTGTTTTATTACTCTCTCTCTGTCCCAAATTATGGTTTACATTTGTCACAGTAATTTAATTTACAATTCAAAATTTATGTAATTTGTGTAAATTATAAAACATATTCTGTAATACAAGATGTATCTTTTTATTTACTCATACGTTTACTATGAGTAGGCCTGTTGTAGATTTTTGATTTATTATACAGTGTGATCCAAAAATTACGATTCAAGTAGGTTGTCGAGCTTTCGTTGTAGCAAAGGCTGTAATATTCCATTTTGCTTTTCAACTGTCAGTTATTTTGATGTCGTGTATTTGCTAAGTATAATTTTCTGAAGCCATTGATTCATTATTCGGTCACAACGGGTATCATTTTGAATGGCATGCATTATGACATGACATGACACTATGTCAAACACCAAACAAATTGCAAGTTTTACAAACTAACTTATTTACCAGAAAGAGGACCACATTTAAATTACTATATGTCAATAAAAACGTAATACTGTAGAATTCGGATATTGGAATCACTTTAGAGACTAATGCTTTTAGCTAACAATAACCGACCGGAAATGAATAAAAATACCTTAAACAATGTTTCGAACCGACTGATTTTTATTTTTATTTTTGATGTAGCGATTATGATATCAATAGCCGATTGGTAGCATTATCTGTGATCATAATAACCGGATTTCACTGTATTTCTTGTGCATAATCAGAAAGTTTTACATGAAATGTTAGCTATATTTTGGGACAGAGGAAGTATTATTTATCGTTTTTATTATTTAATTTTTTGTTTGTTGTTAATTTATTTTTGAAAAAAAAATTATAATTCTATTTTAAAAAATTATTTCCACCATATGTGGAACACACATTAGTGTGGAAAGGAAAACAACAGTCGAAGAAATGTTCAGTCACTCCTACACTACTGCACAGATTCGCATAATAGCGAAATCATCAAAATAGTGCAAACATGCATTTCGGATCCCCTTGCATTAATATGCAAGATTGATTAGAAGTGATACTGAAAGCAAAACCTAGGATGTTGATGTTAAAGCTCACTTTTAAACTTTAATATAACAGCTGTTTTTGTCTGTCCACTAATGTGTCAATTCGTAGCGAAACATTGAAAATTATGGTGTCATATTTTTCTTTCCAGACTTTTCTTCCATGACCTTCCCATGCCCAAATATAGTCCTAGTTGTTTGCTATGCTATGTGATACCATCTTTAGCAGACGCTAAACCACCCACCTTGACATTCGCTTCTATCTTATTATAGCCGTAAATATGAAAGGTGATATTCAACTATACAGCTTAAATAGACGCGTTTTGATAGTTGAATACCAAAGTCAGTACATGTACTGCTGGGTTACCAATATAAAAGAGATGTTTCAATCTTAACGTCATAATTTGGGTGACTAGTAACAAAATAATATTAATATTTGAAATAAATTTTTTCATGAGCTACCAGTGTTTTCCAATTGATTGCTAAGTGCTCAGACTGTATTTAAAAAAAAAGATGGTTAGTCATAAAATACTGTTGTTATTATTGTTGTTTGGATTGCTACACCTGCAGCAGGTGTAGATGAGACAGAATTGTTTTTTAAAAGGAATTAGTTTGTCAAGGTTATTCAGTCAATGACTGCTGTTAAAACAAGAAGACATTCGAACGATGCAAATGTAAAGTTGACATTTGCTAAGAGTTATTCCGCGTTAAACAAAAGTCGAGTTCAACTTGATTATGATTTCAGACATCTGTATGAAACATTTCGTAATACGAGTTGCAATTTAAGATTGAATGCAATAGACAGTGTAATAATACTCGATTTATGCGTGAAATGCAAATCTATTGAATCAAAATATGATTTTGGTCAGAATAGGATCATTCTGAATTATTATTTTTTTCATGTGATTGAATTTATCGGACTTTTAAATGTTTCTTCCCATGAATTTATTTTTTAATTTAACGAACAGACAGGGTTCAGCATAAATCTGAATACAACAGTGATATATTTCTTAACCAATTTCAAGTGATTATATATAAGAGGATTTTGTGATATCAGTCGTCTAAAACGATGCGGATGATGATTAACAAAGTGCAAGCTTAAAATTGTAAGAAAAACATCTTAAGTCTTAAGGATTTTAATCTAGGTTATAGTTTACATATTCGGATATTTGTTTGTTTGTTATTTTATTGAAAGTTCTGTGTATTGGTTGGGTTTAATTTCTTAATTCTGTATGGAATTTGATTCCATGTATGAAAAGTGTCAAAGCGATTTCTACTGGTGTTGTATTTTTGAATGTATTATTAATATCAAATTTGAAATTATTTGATGTTCTGTTATATGTGCATGTATTGTAATCTTCAGGGTATCTATGGAGTGGATGGTTTTCATTGTATATAATTTGTGGGATTTCTTTAAGATAATAGTAATTAATCTTGGCAAAGTGGGGGATCTTTGGAGTGCAGCATTTGAAATCGAGGGTACATCTGAAACATCCATATAATGTTCTCAATAAGTCATTGTAAGCCGTTTTTTCTTAATCTTCTAATTCGGTATTTGGGTGCGTCAGATCGTATATCATACTGTATGTTATTAAAGGTGTAATTTTAGAGTGGAAAAACGTTATTTTATTTTGTAATATTGATTTTAGTCTTTTAACCAGGAAGATATTTTTGCGAAGTCGATTGGTTAACATTTCAACATGTGGGCTGAAAGTCAGTTTTGAATCGAAAATGGTGCCGAATAAACTTACACTATAAAAGTACGCTAAGGTATTATAAAAGACACATTGCTAATTCATTGCATCAATAAGAATAATATAATCAGTGTTTTAACTGGAAAACACATTAAAAGTCATAAATTGTAGTTCACATATATGGTTAATTTTGTGGTTATGATCCTGTAAAATTGTGGTGTGTTTTGTGGGTGTAAGTCGTCTGATTCCGATGCATCTTATTGACACTGCATCAGAAATGGCACATTGTGCACACCCATCTGATAAAATTGCAGTGCGCTCCTCCTCATTAGTTATGATAGTGCCACTATATAACATCATAGTGTGTATGAAAATGCCGAAACTGATAATGAAATCGATACAGTAACTAACGAATATTGCAAAGCAATATGACTTAAAACGATAAATATTGTAACTTATAAATGCTGCAAAGCAACATGAGTTGAAACAATGAATTGCTTAATGAAATTTATGATGGCCTAGTTTGTAATAATATAACACAAAAGTTGAGATTTTATACTCTTTTTATGTTGCTTCACTTGTATGTGAGCTGGGATTCAATGTATACTGCCATCTACAGCCCTTTATGAGAATATACTGTACCAAATGTACCAAAAAATGCATAAAACGAGAACCGTATAAGTCCTTCACATGAATCAAAAACTGCATAAGTCCAGTGTAAAATATTCGCATATATAAATAAATAACTAAATCGAAAATTGTCTAAATGAATAATGGAATTGCTCAAAACTCGCATGAATCGAATATCTAACCGCTGAACGATTGCATAAGTTCAATTTCGCATAAATCGAAATTCGCGTGAATCAACATTCGCATTATTAATCGAAACGTTCGAAATCAAAATGAATTTTTTGCATTATGTATGTATGTACATACAATATATCTGTATATGATAGTAGGCTGTATAAAGAGTATGCTTTTAAAACGCATTTGTGATGTACTTGTTTTAATACTATAACTTGATGAACTGAAAATATTTATATGAGCTTGTCTTGTTAAAGTATGATGAAGTGAAATTTGCAATGAGAATTCCATTAACATTTCAAAACTTTTAGTTTGCACTCTTGTGAATTAAATAGGTTACATTCACAATTCACAATTTTGTAAAATTTATGAGCGTGTCTTTTATGTTAATTTGCATTGTTTCTTCATGACAAATTCAAGGTCACAGAAAAAGTTTGCTTCGTTTTGTAAATTAAGATTTCTCTTAAATTCAAATTCTGAATCACACAGTAGAAATCTCAGATTGTTTCAAAATGTTGGATATGCATTATGAATATTTATGCACTATTTCTTAAGTATATTTCATCACATCAATATCACATTTTTTTCACAGAATCACCTTCTGTATAAAAAAAAGTACAGGGTGTCCACAATGAAATGTAACAATTTTAATCACATACAGTTTTAAAGTAAATATGTAAATAACTATAACTAAATATGGATAGCGAACCTATCCAAGTTGCCATGGTCTGATCTCCCAACATGCTGTGTTGGCAGGACATTTAAGATTTTAATATGCATTATTATAATTTATCGGTATCTGGATGATTAAGAGATGATACGCTCTTATTGTTTGGAGAAATATAATTTTCAGTTCTATTTGTCCGTTCACTAATTTGTATAAAAGGAAACTTTATCATTAGATGATGAGTTCATTTCACAAAAACCAAAGGATTAAAGCAGCTGCAGTCATGGTTATTTTTTACGTTTATCGATTCATCGAAACTTTTGTTTATTCAAAGCGTAGGAGTGACTAGCCAGATGTTTGCTGATGAGTGCATTTGGAATTTTTTTTTCTCTTTAACAAAAAATAGCTTTGGATTTACATCTCTTGGCTAAAGATATAAAAATAGAATGGAAGTAAACAGCTATGAAGTGAGTCGACTGTGTTCCTGTGTCTGATAGTTTGATAAAGTGTCTTCCTGTTTCTTGTTATATTTCAGGATATGGTGGTGAATTTATTGACTGCTTATTAAAACTTGCAACATAATAAAATAAACATGACCAGTCATAAGAATCATAAACATTTTCAAGGGCAAACTGACGACCTTTGGGGATTTATTCTTTTAAAAGGCTTTTTTATAGGCTCATATTATTAGTTCCACTGGTGAGTGAGTTGTTAGTAAGTTGCCACATCTGTGGTAACAAATTCCTATTTCAAAATGGGTATTTATATTAGTTTCAGTTGTGAGGGCGACATCTGGTGACGAATACCAATTTCAAAATGCTGTTAATTAATTCAAAATAATTTAAAAATAAAAACAGATAAAAACAAATACAATAAAATTATTTGCAGTGTTTGTGTCTGTTTGTTTTTTTGCTTACGTGTGTGCATGTTACTGGCAATGTAGAAGCATTCTATTATATAGTACTAGGTGGTAACTCGTGCAGAAGCATGGGTGTTATCATTAAGCAATATTTTAAAGTGCTAGGGTACTATAATATTTTTTAAATAATAGTAATTTTGCTGTATAAATAGTAGTATTATGTTTTCTAGCAACATGAGGTCGTTCTAGTGTATTATCTCTATAATTTTTGTCTAAGTCAAATGAAATTAAAACTTGTAACGAACTCACAGGTGATTTGTAGTTTAAGAATGTATAGTTTTAATCAAGTGATGGTTTCGTAATGGTAAATCACTTATGTCAAAATTATGGTTGAAATTCGTTTCAGGAAACATACATGACAAAATGAAAGATATGAAAATGTAATTAATAAATCATTAGAACAAATTGATGTCGAACATTATGCAGTCATGCTTAATTACATGAAGGATTTGTTCTATAAAACATCTGTTTCCCTTTATTTTAGAATGCATATGGAAAACATTTTGATGTAATATAACCATTGTAATATTTTGTTAAGGGGAATGGATTGGAATTTGGATGATTTATTAATAACGCTTTTAATTAATAGGTAAAGAAACACGAGATGTAGCGACTATCGTAGCAGATGTGACGGACGAAGAATCGATAGATCAGATGTGCCAGAAGGCGAAATTAATAATAAACTGTGTGGGGCCTGTGTGTATATATATTCATATCACATACTCCGATTTCATATCATATACTTGTGTGATAATAATTTATTGCATTTTAAATATTACAGTATCGCATGTACGGCGAAGGAGTCGTCAAAGCGTGCATCAAAAACAAGACCAATCATATTGACATTTCAGGAGAACCACTTGTGGGTAGAACTGTCGCCATTTACTAATGACGTCAATGTGTAGTTTGCATAACGTTATGTTATTGTTTCAGTATTTAGAGAAAATGCAGCTTGCATACAATGAAGCAGCAAAAGAGGCTGGCGTTTACATTGTAGGTGCCGCGGGTTTTGATAGCATTCCTTACGAGACTGGACTTCAAGTTTTACGTAAAGAGTTTCCAGGTATAATAGTAAAAGAGTTTTTCTTATTTCATGTTAACTAATTTATTTATAGGCTTTTATATATGTTTCACTGGTGAATAATATGTCTTGAGTCTAGTAGAATCAGGGCATCATCTGGTGACAAATACCAATTTCAAAATAACTTATTTGAACTAGTTTCACGCCTGTGAGTGAGAAGGTGACCTCTGGTGACAATATATAGAGCCTATTCTTTAAAATTCTTTTTATTGTACTTGTAAAATTTTATTCTGAAATGTAAAACTCTTGTAGGTGATATCAGTTACGTTGAATCGTACATTACGTGGGAATCCGGACCTAAGGTTCGTTGAGTTATTATATCAACATGATTTTGCGACAACACGCCAAATAGCACAACTTTTTGTTTTTAATTACAAAATGAGGGAATAGTGTGTGCTTTGTTTAATTCCAAATTTTTTTATTAAAGGGAACAGTCGTAAACCATGGAACGTGGGATTCGGTAGTGCATGGAATTAGAAGTATGAAGGATTTGAAATCTGTGCGTAAAGAACTTTTGCCTAAACAATTGCCGAAAGGAAACTACCGTCCTCCATCAAGGTTGATCAGTTTGTTGAAGTGCTGATTCTTTTTGTATTAAATATTCTAACTTTTTTACAACGTGGTATTTTAAATTTCGAAGGAGGATATTATTCTACAGCGACGTAGTCAATGGCTGGTGTTTGCCTTTCATGGGTTCGGATAAAGCCGTGGCCAATCGTACACAGTACTACTTGTACGACCAGAAAAAGACTAGGCCCGTGAGTATTATTTAGATATAAGATTATCACATGAAATATATAAATGAAAACTGGACACATTGATTTAATTTTTCATTTTGTTTCACAGTTTTATTTAGCTCCTTACGTTAAGCAAACTTCATTGTTTCATGCCTTAGCACTCATGTTTGTAGGAATGATGCTTTTCTGTTTCTCCACATTCGAAGCTGGACGGAAACTTCTTATGAATGTAAAATATTTTGTGTTTTGTTTTGTTTTTTCCATTTTTTAAGTTTTGTTTAAAATGCTTCAATTCACGCTGTTTGTATTTTTATTATTCCATTAGTACCCTGCATTTTTCTCATTAGGAATTTTCACAAAAGATGGACCCACTCGTGAGCAGGTAATAGTTATTCTCTGTAATAGAATAGCCCTTCTCTTCACCTTGATCTAGTTTGGTTAATATCGGTACTTTATAGCCATCTTGTGTTGCAATTTCATTAATATGCCTGACACATTCAATTTTTGGTGTGGTAGTTCCAGCAATTTATGGAGAACTGTGACTGTGACTCAGCTTCTTCCCAACCAGTTTTTATTGGTTGGGCAAGAAGCTGACGTCCCAGTTGTCCACAAATTGCCACACCAAAAATTAGTAAACATTTCCCCAAGTGATCTGCATTTGTTTCTGCATGCCACCACACAACCTGTGCTTGATACTTAGAGTCGCCATTTTGGAAAATGACGACTGCAGCGTCACTGTGGCTCTGACAAGCACTATAACATCCATCCAT
Organism: Cryptops parisi; assembly: GCA_034695005.1. NCBI lineage: Eukaryota > Metazoa > Arthropoda > Chilopoda > Scolopendromorpha > Cryptopidae > Cryptops > Cryptops parisi. The sequence continues at coordinate 5,156 of JAQIWH010004153.1, read as the reverse complement.
AACTTTTTGAGTTTCTGCTTTCATTCCACCAAGCATCACAATTGTATAACCTGATATTGAAAAAATAATGGACTTTCCAAATGTTGACATCTCATTATGGACACCCTGTAGTTCTTAATCAAAAGCTCTCCTGTATACTATTAATGCAGGCATAAATTCAAGGATGGTTCATCCTGAACAGTATGTTTTGGTTTCACGTTGCTTAGGTTAAAGATTGCTCTTCAACAATGACACTTGTTGGCACCGGCCATCGTGACAAACTAACTGAAGCTACCGATGTTCACTCCACTCCACCGGACACCCAGTTAACGGTGCAAATTAAGGGACCAGGTAAGCTACGTTTCAAATCAATAATTATCATAGTTTACAATGATAACATAGAATACAATAATAAAAATGGCGGGAATTTATTTCAAACAGATCCTGGGTATATATGGACATCTATGCTCCTCGTGCAGTGTGGCTTGACAATTCTTCAAGAAAAGGGAAAATTACCCAAGACGTAAGCTACATTTCTGATATAAAAATTGATTATTTTTATAGGCTTTATGTCAATTTCACTAGTGAATAAGATGGTGGTGAGATTTCTGTAAGCTGCCTGTCAAAACACAGGTCGCCATCCGGTGACAAATACCAATTTCAATATGCGTATTTAGATTAGTTTCAGTTGTGATGGCAAGAGCGACATCTAGTGACGAAATATATTTTTACTTTATCTTTCTTATTTGATTATGTTTTGTTTCAGTGGTGGCGTTTATACACCCGGAGTTGCTTTCATGGATACAAATCTTATTGAACGTTTACAAAAGAGAGGAACCGAATACATCATTGGTGATGCTGTGAAGCTGGAGGGTTAAAAGTATTTTTATTTGCAATGATTAAATTTTTTTTTTTTTTTGCTATAAGAATCGGAGCTTAGGATTTTCAAATTCCAAAGATAATCAATTAATTCCATAGTTTATATTCCTAGACATTGGGTGCCGACTAAAAAAATTCGTGTTTGCTTTTCTTTAGTCTTGAGGTTTTTTGTTAAGAGTGGATATTTGATTTGATGTATTTTGTATCTAATGCAAATGTCATATTTATCATACTTTTTTCTTAAATGGATAAATTATATTTTGATACCACTGCAAATTTGCAATAAAGAATAAAAAAATTGTATTCGTTGCTACTGATGCTATTTAGGCAAAGAACATCCGATTGTATACAGGATAAAATTTGGGTAATGGTATGGGTGAAATTCACCCGTCTATAGTAGCGTGTGTGATGTGAGTGAGTTTCTTCTCTTCTATGTAGCCTTATTCTGGGTGACTCAGCATTGTCATGTGAGATCACCTGACATGTGAAGGTCTGCTGTGTTATTAAGGTAGGAGGGGAAAATGGTATGTTTCGACTCACTTTTGTGACTATGGGACCTATATAGGGTTATGTCCCACCGTTTCTTATAATAGTGATGTATTGGTATTATAGGATATTATATTACAAAACTAGATGATAACCCGTGCTATAGCACAGGATGTAAGTTTCCCTCGGGTTGTTTTCACTCAACGTTTTTATGGTAAATCCATGAATTTGAAAATGTTTCATACACAGGTAGGTAGGTACTTGGAGTTTAATGAGGGCACCGACTGGTTGTACATCTGTCATTTGGTCCTCGGACTTTATTGAAATTAGAAAAACAGAAATAATGATGAGGAACAGGGTTTTATGATTCAGGAGGAAACGAGAGAACCTCGAGAAAACTTACCTCTCTGGTGTCAGACTCCTTCATACACTCATACACACACAATATACAGTAGTAAATAATATGTATTCAGTGTAACACATTTTATTTTAAATTTATGCATTTGTAAAAATGGATTCAGACAATTTATAGAATTCAAAAAAAAAAGTGTTTCTAGAAATGCTTTCAACATTGTAATGATGTACATTATACAAGGTTCTGGACCCATGTTGATGTTTTATATGGTTTTTATCGTTTACTTTGATGTTTAGCATCTGTGACTAAAATTTCATTAGACCTTTCAGGAACACTCTGTATATCAGCCACTGTTGAAAGACTTATCAGTTGTTTTTTGTTTTGTAAATATTTATTCAAAATTCAGTCAGACCACTTTAAAGCACCACCCTCGGGAATCGATAAAAGTTTCGAAGGTGAACGAGGGTGATGGTTTAAAGAGAGTGGATTAGTGGGAAAGGGTACATTGATTCTGTATTCTCTATTATTTTAGTGGTATATAGGGAAGGTTTAGGTATAAGGGGGGCGTTTTAACCTTTACAAATTAAGCCTTTATTGCTTGCTGAAGTTTGAAGTATACCTATACTTATATACAACGACTACTTTAATTCAGATTTGGCCATTTGTGGTTTGAATCAATTATGTCAGATTGTAAGTAAATAAAGTTGTCAAAGAAAACTATCAAAAACACGTCAAGAGTACAAAAGTTAATAAAGAACAACAAAATAATTCAAAGGCCTGGTGTAAAAGGGTGTTAAATAATATTTTTTGTCAAAAATGACTTGGGAGCTTTTCGAATGTGTCAGGTTCAGTTCTACCTTTGTGATGCGTAATTTTGAGCAAGCAACAATGTCAAGTAGTGTGAAGTGGCTCATAGATAGCAAGACAAGTTTAAACGACTTTTCCTCGAAATTGTAAAATTGTTACTTAACACCCGTTTTTATCAGGCCCTTCCATTGACTTGTTTTCCTTTTATTTTATTTTTTTAATTGATTTATTTATTTATTTTTATTTTTTGTTCTTTTGTTTTCAACTTTTTCTAATAAGAAAATTCTTTTTCTAAGTCGGTGGTGATTTTATATTTATCAGTGGTCAGTACTATGCCTTATGTACCGATACTTATTTATATGTTTGAAAAGAAATATTAAGTACAATCGACATAAAGCGGGCTTGATCGAGAAAGAAACTACAATATAATTTGAATATACGTTTTTTGTTTTTATAATAGAAAAATGAGTGAGATAAGTGAAACTTGACTTTTTATCAATGACTTAATTTTTTTAATGACTTTCATAATCTTTTATAGAGAAAAAAAAAGAAGATGTAGAGGGCACTATCAGTCGGCTAAGAAGTGAAGGTCTTTTGAGATGATTAGTATGCAACTGTGACAGTGCGTTTCTGCAGATTTTAAATATTCCCATTTGAGTTTCTTTTCTAAAGCGTTCAACATGTCCAGTTCGAAAGCCGTAACTCGTTACGGTGTGGTAATCTTTGGAGCGAGTGGATACACTGGGCAATATGTTTTAGAAGAATTGATCCGGGTGACAGACGGTCTGCCAATCAACTGGGCCGTGGCTGGAAGAAGCACCGATAAATTGGAAAAGTCTTTAAAATTGGCCTTTCAAATAACAGGTGAAGTTTTGTTATTACTTAAGTAATTTTCATATTCTTAAATTTGAAGATTTATAGTTATTCGAAGATCTACAGTTTTGAATAATAATTGTGAACTTGTTTAGCCCTTCTTTATATGACCATATAGTGTTTTATGTGTTTATTGGTACTTTCTTTCAATGTTTCTCAACTTTAATGTTGAAATTCTATTATTTTTTTGCAATAAGATTGTATTGAATGTTGGAAATCAATGTGAAGCACGAAGTCTTATGTAACCGTATCTTTATATAAAGATTAAGCGGAAGATAACGTAAACTTCTTATTGCGTGATAGTTTCCGGCCCATTAACTTGCTGTGTAGTTATGTCCGTGGCGGGGTATATTAAAAAATAATAGTCATGACCAGTTTCCGGAAACAAGTAGTACGACAACTAAATATAAAGCAATCATGTTTTATTATTAGTATTATACTTTTTACATTAGCTTCACTTGTGAGTGAGTTTGTGAGCTGGGAATTGAACGTATACTGTCATCTACGGTCGTTTATGTTACTATACTATAGTTCAATGTGCCAAAAAACGTATAACACAAAAACTGCATAAATAACATTTATTTATCAATTTATGCATAAATTGAATACCGAGTTACTCAAAGATTGCATACATTTTAATTCGCATAAATTGAAACATGTAGAAGTCAATTTTTTTTTTGCATTATGTATGTACATGCAGTATATCTGTATATGACCTTAAGGTATATAAAAAGCATTTTCAAATTTACTTATTAAAACATTATAAAAACTAATTTTTTTTTCTGGCCGATTTTAATTTGATATTATATTAAAAGTATAACATTCAATACTTCACTTTCATACTTTAAAGGTGCAGTTGTTGCTCAGTAGAAATACAATTCATAACCGGAAATTTGCAACAGATTAGGAATCTTTAAGGGTTTTGTTTTTAAAATGCTCTAGACTAACCTCTTCAATTTAGCAATGACTTGCTTTATTTGAAGCATCTAATCTTGGAGCAAACTTTTAAACTTGTGTTAATGTTATTGACATTAACAATCTTTGATCTTTGCTTATCACTTGGCAACTCAATATCAGTATATATGCATTATGATGATGAGAATTTTACTTACTATAAGCTTTATAAGGAGACATTATCAAGCTAGGGGGTGTTTTTTTTTTACTTGTTTATTATTAGTGTTTAATGAAATGTACTGTGTACATATTTACTATAATTTTCACCCAATAGTAGTAAACATATTCAGTTGTAGATAAGTTTAAATAAGTTATATTTTTATCAAAAATATAGTAGCCTATTATTTTAAAATATGTCAGAAAATGATAGAAAACGTTTTAAATAATACGATTATAACATGCGCATAGGCAGGGACTTGCAGGACTAGGCAGGCACTTGCTCACCCCAAAATTTTGGCAAGGTGACATAAAAAAAGTAGGATCGTTATCAATAGACCTCGGATTAGTATGCACTAAAAACATGAAAAATATGCATGCAAATATGCAATAAAAACCCTCAAAATATGCACTAAAAACACGAAAATATGCACTAAAAACATGAAAATATGCATGCAAAATGTCACATAACAGCTCAAAATATGCAGTAGACATGACAATATGCAATTTGTTTTCTAGGTGTCCTGCAAAAACACAAAAATTCAAAGCATTTTATTTTTAGCAATTTATTCCCGTGTTATAAAATTTGAAATTTTTTGTTGCATGAAATTGCAAAAATAATTTTTAAAATGATACCTAAGTTGACAATAGAAATTTTATGAAAGTA
>JAQIWH010004152.1:0-17729 GCA_034695005.1 Cryptops parisi | reverse complement strand
CTTCCGATCTCCACTCCCCGCTTTTTGTCACGAAGAACACAGAATCCAACGTCTTCACTTAACGTTAGGATCCTGAAAACCACGATATTAACACGACGAAGATCTTGGCAGGCGAGCGGGAGATTCACAGAGGGCGCTGTAAACTGTAGGCCTAGCAATATTAACAGGAGAATCTAAACGATCAATAGTGGCTTAAATGCGTGGTAAAGTACTAATAAAGTTTGGATTCCATTGCCACCAAATCCGACTGCAGTTTGTTGCAGGTGTGTAACCAATTGTTGCGACATTCTTCTTCGAGATTTTTCACAAAACTTAAAAACGTTGTATATGTGAAAAAACACATGATTTTCAACTAGGAATATTTCATGTCATGATTACTGATCTCGAGACAATACCATTATCGGATCCATTCATCAACTCGTTTGCACATCTTCCTAGATCGTCAAACATGGCGAGTAGCGAATGCTTCCGATCCATAACTAATATTAAAAAAAAATTCTAAAAGACTGAAATAAAAAACATAAAAATATATTAATTTCAACATTGAACTGGAAAAACTCAGTTGCTGCCTAGTTTATGTTGTGTCTTATCCGTCCTCAAAGACTCCAGAGGTTCGGGTCGTTTACGTAATCAATGAGTTTGACACGAGGTTTCAAATGAACAATAACAACTTTATATCGGAACTTGTACAGACTTGTGATAATGATATCAGACATCAATTGATTGCTGTGACATGCATTACTTCAATAAATATATTATTCCTTCAGTTACTTCAGTACAGCAATCCAAGCTCCTCCATTGTTAAAACGTTAAACAGAACTTCCACATTCAAAAATAACACTTCTAAGAAAAACAGTAAAATATTAACTGAAACAACGTTAAGTGAAACCGGTTTTATTATAACACACAATTATAAAAGTACATTAAGATGCTTTTTAAGAATACGTTTTATTTTCGATTTCTGCAATTTTAGATTTGATTTATGGACTTTCGCTACATTGGACTTTTCGGTTTATGCGGTGTTCTCGTCTTATGCGATATTTGGTACATTCGATTTATGCGAAATCTATTTTCGATTTCTACAATTTTCGATTTATGCGATTTTTGGTAATTTTGACTATACAGTTTAAGTTAAGTTTCATAAACGGAGAGTTTTTAAAGGCTTTATGCGGTGTTTTATGCTAGAAATTATGACAAATCATGACATTGCTGTGGTGTGACTGCCATATTTCTTTAATTCAGTATATAATCCACTGGTCAAATTATTAATTAGAAGTAATTGATTATTACCACGGTCTAAACCATAATGATAAATCGAATAGAATCTTTGTTCACAAATCCTTGTGAAACATCCAGTGTTTGATTGATTATCGTGGTCCCGATAATGAAGTGGTGGATAATACAGGGTGTCCCCAATGAGAGCTAAACCATTTTAATCACATACGGTTTTAAGAGAAATACGTACATAACCATAACTAAATATAAAAATCTCGATCGCTGTTACGTGATCGAGACCATCCTTTCCACAATGTTACAAAATTCTTTTTATCCCACACCTCTGTTCGAACTATTATAGTAGGAGGTTTAAATTTGAAGTTTCCCTGCCGATCTCCTGAAGCGGTTTCCGTTTGGTAGTATGAAGGCCTGGAATAATCTCCCTTATAATATCAGATCTTCAGTCTTCACCTGCTCGCGTTCGTGTTGCCAGTTGAGATGTAAACATTTTAAAAAAATTTATTGGTGATTTTTAATTTTGTTTACCTTTTTTTTTTGGTTTTGTTATATCATTTGCATTGTACTATGTGTCTATTTGTCTGTTCGTTTAGAACGGCTTTCGATAAATATCGGTAATATATTCTAATTTCATTAGAAAAAACATGACCTGTGTAGTGTATGGATCTTTACGTGGATGATTTTGATGACACTAAGAATGTCTAGGCGGTAGTCTAACTCGGTGGTCTTCAAACTTTTCTGAACGCGCACTCCTATGTTAGTAGGACCAAAGGTCACGTACCTCCTGATGTATGTAATAAGGGATTATAAATGATTAGTTACAACAAATCTCTAACAAGAGTTCATAAGAAATGACTCTTTGTAATAAGAGTGTGTAAGAAAAATCCTATTCTTGCGCACCAAAAAACACGGTTAGGATAGATCTGCATTCGTTTCTATTGGTTCGTGTTCCGTTGCTTGGAATTGTCATTTTGGAAAACGACTGACTACAGTACCACTGCGGCTCTGAAACGCACTATAACATTCTCACATGTTTCTACTTTCGTTCCATCCAGCTTTTACCTTTGTATAATCTGATATGAAAAATAATGGTGTTCAATAATCTTGAATTGAATATGCACTTTCTGTATTTTCTTATCAAAAATTTCCAGATAATTTTATCAATGTTTGAATCCGGTACGCTAGGTGGTGAGTTCGCCTCCTACTCGTGCCGTGTGGGTTCAGTTTGGTATCTCACACTGCGGGGACAGGTTTTCTCTGGGTACTCTTTGTTTCTTCCTGTTTCATAAAACTGTTCCATTACTTTCACCCTCGTCTCAGTGTTTCGGCATTTTTCGATTTAATAAAGTTTGTGATATTCTATAACGGAGGTCGGTGCAGTCCTTAAACCACAAATACTTCAATGTTTAATTGAAGTATCACAACTAGAAACCATTGTGGTAAAGCTCAAACTCGCATTGTCGATTTATTCATGCATACGGGTAGTTTTTTTTTTTATACACTCTCTGCACTTTTTATTTGTTTCACCTTGTTGTTGTGGCTTCGGTTCTGTCGCCGTCGCACGACGTTTATGTTAGAACTAGGTTAAACCCGTTGAAAAATCAACGGTGACATGTGTGTATTTTTTGTGTTGATTATAACAAACAGAAAAAACAAGAAGAAAAAATTCACCATCTACATAACAAAATTTAAATTTATACTTTTTTTTTAATATGTCCCGGTGGCAGAAGGTGTTGAGGAGGAGAAACCACCCATGGAGCAAAAGTCCAAGAGCAGTCTGTCATTCATATTGAGTGAAGCGTCGCCGTTGCTCTCAATCACGCCCCCTCCACGTCCGGTCGTCGAGATTTTGGTGTTTTAAGATTTGTCTTCAATTTTGCCTTAAGGCATAATTCCGGCAAAATTGATTTTCTACGTTTTTCTTTCATTTTCCTTTTATTAATTCCAATCGTTCTAAAACTAACTTTTTATAAGTATTTTATCTTGTTTAATAACATGTCTCACATGACATATATTTTCTATACCATTATAGAACAGTGTTTATGTTCACCATCTTCACCATCATCTACTTTTCACCATCTCACTTTTGTTTAAAATTTCCACTTGATTCGAACTACTAGGCCTACTGTACAGTAGTTTCCAACCTTGGCATGGTGCTGAAACAGGTGTAAAAAGGTTGAATTACTGACACACCACTCGCTACAGAAAATTTGCATAATAGCGAAATTTTTTCGCGTATAACAAATAGTCTGAAAGAGAACTTTTCCGTCGAATATTTGCAAAATCACTCATAAGGAACTCGTGTAACTCAAACAACTTCATTTCGCTTTTAAAGTGCGACACGCGGTGGTGTAGAAAATTCTGCTTTTTGTTGTTGCAGTCTGGGAAAGTAAAACTTTTCTTCTTCATTCTCTTGATACTACAAGTAATTTTTGAAGTCGTTTCCATTTGTGGTAACCGGTTTCTCCAAGGGTAGACTGTTTCTCCAAGGGAACTCGTGACGAGGTTTTCTTGATAACGCTGCTTTGTTATTCGATGCAACATGAAGATGTTGATTTCGCCACGATCCATCGTTTTGTTGAAAAATTCCTCTGGTAATAAGATGTTTATGCCAAATAGCCCTACGAATTCGAAACATCTGCTTCTTTGGCCACCACTGGTTTCGATGAAGTTTTTTGACCAAGGTTGAGACATCACTGATGTGACATCAAGACTTTGGAGGAAACTTTATCCTACGCATGTACGTTTATGTACGTGTTTATCATATCGTTTTCCCGTGTTAAAAAGTTGGAATGTGGATTTGACTTTATTCTTTGGATTGGCCTTTTGTTGAGCTTTTGGGCAGTTGTTAAATTCCGTCATTGATTAGATTAGATGGTTAAAGAATTGTTGTGTTGATCAATTTATTAAATGGCATATTTTAATTATTAATGAAGTTGATTTATAGTTTTCAATGTATTGACGTTTAATGCACAAAATGACATACTATTTAAGTTGTAGTGGTCCTTGCTAATCACATCCTCTTGGCCATCCTTGGCCTGTGCTCGCGACAGCACACTATAAACACCTGTTCAACAGTATCCAACTGTTCAACATCTGCACTATAACAAAATTAAAGATACTTACTGTGAAATTTATTTAATGTAATATTATAGTTTAATTTTTTTTAACGTTTAATGCACAACGTTAACGGCTATGTGTCACACAAACGTTATTCTAATGCCGACGCCTTTTCATCGGGGAATTCGACGAGACACGCTTGTCTTTAAGAATTAGCGGTGAATAAAGACATAACATACACAACATTTTTGCCCTCATGGGACGTGAAAAATTAAAAAACAAGAATAAATATTTATTATACAAATTGATTCAATTTTGCGTATGCTGTAATCAAGCACTCATCCGCACTGGAGATGGATAAAATAATAACGTTTTTTCTGAGGTCAGATTGAGGTGTTGAGTTTTAAGAGTTTTTAAAATGCCTGTCTACAAATGGTTTGAATTTTGACGGGGTAGCGGATTTGATTAGCAGTGATTTGGTATTGAGATTCAGGGTTTAAATTAAGGGGAGGAAAAGGGGGAAATTTCTCCGGTAGATACTTGATTTTTCCCAGTACATTTCCCCTGGATGATATCCCCAATAACACAAACATATTGGGCCAAAGTTGGGTGCAGGTGCGTTGCGACGTTGGTCCTCGGTTGGACCAGAGCATTGGCCCCCTGTTGGCGGTGGCCGTCGGCGAACAGTTGGAAAAATGCGTTGGGTCACCAGTGTTTTGCTGACGGGCCAACTGAGAGCCAACCGATGCTACATCGTTGGTTAGTTGGGCCAATAGACTATAGTGTTGGCGCCCCGTTGCCGAATCGTAGGAAAAAATGCGTTGGGCCAGCATTTGTTTCAGTGATTTGCTCATGGACCAATCGATGTTGCACTGCTGAAAATAAAGTCACTTATAATTGTGCAAAAGTAAATAGAAATGTCAAAACAAATAAGTAAAATTTAAATTGGGATAAAAAATTCACATATAAAAATAATAGCACTATTTTTATTATATTGTATATTGTTCATCAAATATTAAAATTTCTTAATACATGTTTCTGCAACAGCTTATTAAAAAGTTCAATTCAATACAATTTTAATAACATCTCATAAACAGAAAACACAAGAAAAATAGCTACCAACCTAATCGGTTCAAAGAACAAATGCAAAACAAACAAAAAATTTATCAACATGATGAAAACAACAATGAAAAACAAAACAATGATAACCGAAGTTGTTGCAGATGCCCAACACGCAGTTTCTTCCCAGTCAACTGGCCAGGTGACTGGCAACGACTCATGTATGACTTTAAAAACAAACAATATGTGAATGTCACCGTCAAAACCCTATCAAGTTGTGAGTTAGATTAGTGTTAGTTCGGTTAGAGTGTTAGTTTGGTTCGACCTATACCCACAAAAAAAAAATTAATATGCAGGATCTAAAATAATCGGCTTTTCAAAATAGATAGACGCGACAAATTTGGCTCTATACCGTACTCCAGCCGATAGTTGTGCACTTTATTTTTTAAGGTTAAGTATTGTTAAATTACTTGTGGGTCGCTTAGGTTCACGGCCAACGCTAAATTGTGCCGTTCTTGCCCAACGATAGTGTCGCTCGGAATTCCATCTCGAGCCTTGCGACTTGTTCGGGTCTAAAACGGTTTGGAACCCGATGCGGTGCAGGTGGTCTGCCAACCCAACCGGCGACAACGAGGGAAACATAAAGTTCAAAACTCCTGGAATAGTTTGTGAAAAAAAGATTAGGTCTTGCCTGCCAACAGTGTAATGCTGCCGCCTTTCTCGAAATCAACTGCAGCAAGATTACTGCAGTAGTGATGTGCCGATACTCGATACAATACCGACGAAGTATTGAGTACTGAGAGAACGAAGTAGAACAAACAAAAAATATTATTACATAATTAATGAATGTTTATCTAAACATTCAATCACAAAAAAAAATTAAATAGAAATAATAGAAAAAAAAAAGAAAAAAGAAAATAAAATTTGTAAGTGGTTACATCTGAATTGTTAATTAAATCTCCAGATGTAAAATCGTTGATATAGTACGTGTTTTTTAAACCCTTTTTAAAATGGGTGCAAATAATTAAAATTTCTTAAAATGATGCAGATTATGAAAGCTTTTTATTGTAATTCAAGTTTATAGTTATACTTCATTATAAACACCTGTTCAACAGTATCAAACTGTTCAACATCTGCACTATAAAAAAATTAAAGTTACTTACTGTGAAATTTATTTAATGTAATATTTTAGTTTAATATATTTAAACGTTTAATGCACAATGTTAACGGCTATGTGTCACACAAACTTTATTCTCATGCCGACGCCTTTTTCCTCAGGGAATTTCAACGGTAAATAAGGACATAACACATTTTTTGCCCCCATGGGACGTGAAATTGAGAAATAAAAATAAACACACTGAACCGATTTATTTTTCATTTCCCTACCTACTTAAAAATTGAAAAACAAGAGTAAATATTTATTATATACAAATTGATTCAATTTTTGCTGTAATCAAGCATTCATTTGCACTACAAAATGAATAAGGTAACACTTTTTCTGAGGTCAGATTGAACTGTTGAGTTTTTAAAATGCCTGTGTCTACAAATGGTTGAAATTTTGACGGAGTAGCGGATTTGATTAGCAGTGATTTGGTATTGAGATTAGTGGGTTGGTGGTTGATTGACTGAATCTATAGCCTTCTACTACTACTTCTATTATAGCTTCTACTTTTCGTTCAAGATGTAGTCTTTCAATGGTTTCTAATTATGTTTGACATCTCAGATAAAACTCACTTGTAAAATTATTAATTAAATGGATTTCAAATTTTATTGAATGGGGCTAAAATTTTACTTTTACTTTGTGGTGTCCGCTTTTGCCGACAAGGTGTGGCACATACGTAACTCGCCAGGAGACAAACCAGTGATAAAATTATTCTTCTCCTCTCTGCGATTCGTTTCAAATGTTGCTTTGATAGCCAGTCATAAACTATCCGTTGCGAGTCTTCGGACTAATTACTGACCATGGCTTTCCAACTACAGTGACGCCCTCTCTCCGGTGCGAGGATTTCCATTGTAGGGATGTGCATAGGCCGCTTTGATAACCGTGACAAGCACCCTTGAGCCAGTTGGTTGCACGCGAGCCTCCACTATCGCCTGTACACATGGAAAGACGCCCGGCACGGAGTAAACCAAAGAAGCCGTACGGCCTGCTACTCGCTGGTCAGTAACCGAGATAAACGTTTTTCACCGAATACTGCTTCGTTGGGAAAAGCTTTTATTACCAAACCTTTTGTCACTTCACTTCTCATGTCGTTCATAAAAATCGGGCCGTGCTCCATTCATTTGTTGTTTTTCCACAGGACAGGCATTTGCCTGTCCTGTGCTGAGGAGCAACTACTCCTCGCGACACGTTTTACTATTATGACACTTATTTTAAATTCATTCAGTTACCTCACCCTTCCTTTTCTCAATGTCAATAGTGGCTGAAGGTGAATAGATATCCATGTCCATGTCCAGTGTCTGAGATCGACCGGTTGCCACGCAAAAATCGTGCGCGCGAATTATGTGGTATCTTACATTACTGCCGTACATTGCAGTCTGTTACTTTGGCAGGTGGTGAAGGCAGTAGACTGACTTGGTTCAGAGTGACATGGTTCGGTGTGACTTGGTTCTGTATCTTTTGGATCGGATTCGGTAGCATCTGACAACAGAACAGTACTACTTTAAAAAAAAAAATAAACAAACAAAAATTGGTTCAGTTCATTGCGATTACTTTGCTTGAAAAGAGCGAGGGTAAAATGTGGAATTACCTACAACCATTTTTTCAGTCTCACAACCGTATTTTTTGCATAAGTAGTTTAATTCTTTTAACGTTTCACAAATTTGGACTGCCATATCGGGCGCTGTGGTTACTATAGGACAAAAACACACAGATAACACAAAGACACAAGCAGCACAAAAAAAAACGGTTATCTAGCTAGTGGTGTTATCACCAAGTAGAAAATAACAATACAACCCTGTGAAACCGAGTAAAAATATCGCGTTCGTGAAGAACGCTGCTTGAACAACAAACATTTTTTTGTGATTTGCCACATATCTTTTGACATTCATCCGAAGAAGATTTCATTTGAAACAGATTCTTGGGAATTTGGGCATCCAGGGCATTTGGTTATTGGGCGTCAAATGATAAAACACCATACACCTAAACAATGTTGATATTTTTTTTTTTTGGCCTCGTAGTCTTCCATGAAGGCTTGAAAACTTGATCAGTTTTTAGTGCATTTTAATATTGACCTCAACAGCTTACTCATTGATTGATCAATAACCAGGAAAAAAAATTTAATTTTTATTTATTGCGAACAAGCAGCCATAGAAACCATAAAATGTGCTAAATAAGAGATCTATACTTCCAGTTTATCCTATGCATTTTCAGTGAATTTCCTGACATTTATGGGTCACACCATTTGCAATTTACTAAAGTGACCCTGCTCGGTGGTGCCAGCAAGATATTAGGTTATTTAACGATATGCAAATGAGACATTTGTTCTGACTTTTGAGGGTCGCCACGGTGCTTTTAAAGTTAACCAGTAAGCCATTTTAAACAAATTCCACAAAGCTGATTTTTTTTTTAAGTGTGCTTTTTTCACTTAAATTTGACTTCAGTATGGGTGAGATCAATAGTTTTTGCCAAATCCAACAAACCAGGTAGGATTTTCCGAGAACCTCATTACATCACTATCTCCCCCCCCCCCTTGGTAGGCTACTCGACAAAAGTTGGGTGGTGAACGAGAGTAGTGGTTAACAGGTGGGTGGTTAATGTGTGGGAAAACGTTTTGTTCAGTGTTCTTTAGTGACAAAGAACGCGGTTCGACTTTTTATCCTATAGTAGTGTTTCACATTTCGCCTAGAAAAATAAAAGCTTATGCTACGATTTTTAAAGCACTTAGTTATTTCCTTTTCTACAGAAAATTAAAGGTGCTTAAAATATGTTAAGAGCATATTTTTGGTTACCCTAGTCATTAGTGATTTCTACTAGTACAGTATTATTATTGGTAATTTCTTAGCATTTACACACCAAAAAAGGAAGAGTATGCGTGTAACTCTTACTTTTAACAAATTCAGCAATGCGATGCATGGTATGTAGGCTACTCGTAGAATAAACTCAAGTGCGAGATTAAATGTTACACACGCACGTTTGCCTTTGAATAAAACAAAAAATTGTTTTTTTTGGTACTCTTCACGGTAGAAAAAGTGACATTAACATACTGTGTAAATTGCATTTTGTCGTGTAGAATTTTAAAAAAAGACGTTACATGAAACAACAAATGTGATTTGAAACAAGCGCGCAGGTGTTTTGAATAAATGTTTTATGAAATCTGTTCTGTTTGTTAATACTCATGACGAACATTTCCTGTAACTAGAGATACAGGAAATTCGTCAGCACTGGTGGGCTCAATGTAGGAAGACGAGTGTGCAAACTAATTACTGATAAAATTGGCTCGCAAGACAACAAACAAACAGGTTGTATCTTGAGCATGGACACAAAAATAATGGTGGAAACGGAACCATAAGTTACAGGTTATGTAGCCAGAAATAAAGAATAATCAAATGACATGGAACGAAGAAAACCATGGCATGACCAAACATCAAAAGCTCGAAAATTTGCAAGAAAGCATGGATGTGTCAACTAAAAAATATTAGGATTAAAAACGACGGTCAATACGTTGTTAACAAACAACGCTCCTAAGACATGCACATACAATTTTTCAGAACAAATTCTGATTAATTCATCAAATCAAAAATTAAATCATTAATTCATGATTGAATAACTGTGTAATAACAAGTAGTAGTGAACTGGAATGACAATAACAAGAACAACAATAACAAGAAATTATTGTAACAACAATCAGAATTGAATTGTTTCCGATTTAAATTCAGACCAAGAACCCATACCAGATTAATAATAATGTTATAATAATTGGAATAATAATAATAATAAGAGTAAGAATATTAACAAGAAACGTTTGTAACAACAACAACAACAAAAATAAACAACTGTTTCCAATTCCAGTTCGGATCAAAGGACACAAGCAAACATAAGTCAACGGTGCAAAACTTTAGAAACTTTGGGGTGCTTTCTCTTTGCTTTCCTAGGTTTCACCATTTCATGTAGCAAATTATTTGTTTCAAATTGGCAATAATAATATAAACTCATTTTAGTAAAAAGTTACATATCAAAAGCACTATAGTCACAAATTTTGTGCAAACCATGTCTAATTTCAAGTAATGAGGTCACAATTATTTTGTCCAAATTAACTTAATGAATGAGGTGTTCAAACATGAAATGAATTTTTTTTCTAATGTTCCTATGTAGTGAAAAAATTCTTTTGTTGGAACATAAAATGAACCAAAATCAACAGACATAGTTTACTGTTAAACCGGCCTGACATGAAGCACACTCACGATGTTTCAAAACCTTTTTCACAACCCAACCAGCAATCATTGAACTCCTCCAGAATATTTTCTAATTCACATATTTCCGCAAATGGAATTTTACAAATAATATCAATGGAAATAATTTCGTAGCTGGTTTTGCTCAACTTTTTTTGGGTACCGGTAGTGTTTTTAAGTTCTAAGTCTGTGAAAGACAAAAGCAAGTTGTCGAAATCGTTTTGACAATTTCTATTGCATGCAACCGATAGGCAATAACAACGAATTTACTAATGTTTGTTTGAATGTGTCTTGAAATTCAGATGCATTTGGATTTTCTTTGAATCCACCTCTACCACGAATTACAGAAAACAAATTTTCGAAGGCATCTTGATTAAGCCTTTCAGACAGTAGAAACTTCAAGCCAAAATCAGATTTCAAATCGTCCCACAGCTGTATTACAGCTGCAGTGGTAATTTTTAATCCCCTCAATGTGGAAATGTACACAGAACCAGATTTTGTTGACTGGTGTCAAATTTCCAACTATTTATTTTTTGCTCAAAAGTTGTTGCATTCATACAATCAACTAGTTATTCATATTAAAAATTAACTGAGTTGTAAATGTAGCATCAGATGGTAAGACTCCATAAAGAGCATAAATTACTTATAGCTGCCCCTAGGGAAAACCTGAGAAGCCAGAATAACACTCATGCTTGAATAAGTTGGCAAAAAGATGTTTGTAAGATACTTTTCGAACCAGTCGGACATTTTGTTTTGATTCCAATTTAATAAATTCAACAATGTCGGTGTCGCAATCAGTGGCGTGGTATCACTGATTCCGAACCGACCCTTTTTGGTTCGAATGTGTCGACGACGAAATAAGTTCATTCACACAGTCGGGTAGAACAAAAATAAACATTGTATTGACAACGAATAGTACAGTTTGGTACTGGAATCATACCCTACAAGAACAGAGATGCTTGAAGACAGTTAACGAGTTCAGTAGTAAACTCGTATCGATGAATACAATCTCTGTAGTTGGCTTGTTTTATTTACATTGTATCATCGCCATAACTCATGAACCATCATCCACCATCTACAACCATTCAACAACTACAGTCTAATCTCTTTTTTTAACAATGCATTACATTCTTTTGCCAGTTAACAACTCTTGCATAAACTATTGCTTTAGTTTTAAACAATTATAATAAATAAAAAAATATTTCACCCACAAACAATATGGTTCCAACTTGCTACATTATCACTCATGATCAAGTTGTACTTGATCATTGATCATTGTAAATTGTTTCTAAAACATTTTAATAAATGGGGGAGGATCGAATAGAAAATAAACTTTTTGATTGTTGTGCACAAACCGTGGCTTCTCAGGCGTCACATGCAAATTGGTAACAACACTTCTATTTCCTCCACCTTGATCACAGACAACTGCTTTCACCATTAAACCGCAGCTCTGCACTATAGCAAAATGGCCTGGTTAGCAATTTTCCGCCACCGACACCTGCCGC
The DNA here is from genome assembly GCA_034695005.1 of Cryptops parisi. Taxonomy (NCBI): domain Eukaryota; kingdom Metazoa; phylum Arthropoda; class Chilopoda; order Scolopendromorpha; family Cryptopidae; genus Cryptops; species Cryptops parisi. The sequence goes on along the minus strand of JAQIWH010004152.1, from coordinate 5,481 downwards.
TGTAAAAAAGAAAAAAAATCCCAGTGTCTGCTTCCATTTCACTGTTAACTCTTTAACCAAAAATACCAGGGCATGTCCAGCTGCTTTTTGGGATCTTTCCAAAGTGCCTAAATTCTCAACCCCAACAATTTTATGTTTGTTATAAGTAAAACCATGCACAGACTTTAGAATTCAAACGAGGAACATGTTTATTTTTGAAATAGAACAGTAAACGACTGTACTGCTTCTACAGTCATAGAAGTAGTTGGCCATGATTAATGGCCATTTCGTCGAATGTGATAATACACATTCTGTGCTGGTCTGCAAAGGAACTAGCCCGTAGGCGCAAAGCAAAAGCAACTGACTGAGGAAAACCTGTATCTACATCGATAGCCACCTTCTCAAGGTTCTAACTGAAGGTAACTTAAAGATGCTATAAAAGTGTAAATGATAGTTTAACAACTTTTGCATAGTGAAATTTCCTAAGTAAATATTAAGTTGTTTCATTGAACTCTGGTTATTGAGGAAATTTGTGGGTGACGCGTGATCCGTGCCCACCTTGATGCAACTCACTTGTGACCAGAGGTGTCAACTACCGGTGACCAGCGGGCCCATGAAGCTGGTGTACGGTGTGGTTGCAATGAATGTGAGTTCCGTGTTATCGGCTCCACTAGGTCTACATGCCATAACTCTATTGACCTAGTTGACTGCCTTTCTTGCACTCTTTTGTAAGGTTTTGTGTCATTTTCGATAATGTGCATTGTGGACAATCTTCATCTTCGTTCCACTTTTTCCTTATTTTCAAATCTCGTACCGTATCTTGTTGTTACATCTCTATTAACGTTTGTTTGTTGACATGTCCCAATCTGCGATGCCAGGTCATATCGGACATGGTAACAAACGCAGCTTCTTCTTTCTGACTTTCTGTTTCAACATTTACAACAAAACGTTGTCTTTCTCGGCTTGCTTCTATGACAACCTCTCCTTCCTTGTTGATTATTTCAACTCGATCTTCGCGGAAAATTACTGTATGTCCTTTATCTACTGTTTTAATCACTGAAATCAAGTTTGACTTGAGTTCTGGCACGTACAGCACATTTTGACATATTCACTCTTCCATTGTTTTCCGATCTTGGTAAAACAACTGTACCAATACCTGCTACTTCCATTGTATCATGTTTCTTAGCTGTATGTACTTTCGAATTATGCCGATCCATATGTTTGAATGTGTTTTTTGGTCATATGGCATGAGGCTCCAGAATCAATTATCCACTTGTCATCGAATATCTGTCTTCTACTTCATCGACATCACCAACATGGTTAATCATCAATGTGGAATTTGTTTTTGAACCTCTTTTCTTAACCCAATCCTGTTTTGGTCGATTTGTTTCGATCGAATTTTTGCTTCATCCAGCAATTACTTTCTTGATGACCGCTTTTCGAACAAAGTGCACACTAGACGATCTGTTGCAGTCTGTGTTTTTTTCCTGCAGTTTTTTTGCACGTGCCCAATGCCTCCACACGCGTAGCAACGCCTGTTGTCTGTGTAGCACCAGTGAATTTTTTTCCAATTCGCTACTTCAGCTTTGTCAAATCCTTTTTCTTCCTCTTTGACCATTTTCTCTTCTTCTGTTAGTAGGTGTCTAACTTTGTTATCGTCATCATAACAAAGTCATGTCATGTCATGTTTGTTTGTTTGTTATGTTTGTAGGTGTCGTTATTGTTAGCGTCATCTTTTCTTTTTGAGATTTGAGTCTCGCACAATTTTTGTATAGACCTCTTCTTCGTTTTTTTTCCTAACTCGCTGCACATGTTCTTTATGCTCGTCACACGGTTTATGAATTCATGAAGACTTTTGTTCGATTTAATTTTTATCTTGGTAAGTACATAATTTGCATTTATGAATGCGTTCTTGGCCACTCTTAACAATCATGTCGTCCTTTATAGTATTCCAAAGCTGTTTGGCATTTCTCATAATAGCATAATTAAGTACCAACTCAGAGGACATTGTTCTCATCAATATGCTGTACGCTTTGACGTGTTCAGTCTTTTCCATTTTTTCATTGCTCTTCTTTTTCTTCATAATTTTCTGCCGTCAATTCCGTACGTTCTGGTTCACTTCCTTCTATCACTAGCTCCCATAGGTTCTTTTCGTCAAGTAAAGCTTCGACACGAGTTTTCCATAGATAGTAGTTATGTGTACTCAACTGTTCAATATAGCTGATCTTCTTACTTTCTTCTTTGTCAGTCATTATCACCTTGCACTCTTTTCCCAGAATTTTCTTTATTTTCACTCTGTTTCTTGTCCGTCGCTTTGCTACTACCTTGTGTGGGTGATGCATGATGCGTGCCCACCTCGATGCAACTTGTGACCAGAGGTGTCAACTACCGGTGACCAGCGGGCCCATGAAGCTGGTGTACGGTGTGGTTGCAATGAATGTGAGTTCCGTGTATAGTGATCAAGAAACGAGTGTACCAACAGTTTATTAAAGGTAAAACGTAACGAGTATGTCGCACAGCTATCGAACTGTAATATAGTTAAAATAGTAGTTACTGGTCTTATCCTCCGACGTCAGTTCACTGTCACTTCAGCACTTTGACTCCTCCACTACACTGTAACGCTGGCACAATCACAGGTGAGTGAGTATTGTCTCCGTCTGTCTGTTCAACGCAACAACAGTATCAGTTTGTCTCATTTCAGCGTCAATCACAAACATGTTGAGAACATTCTGCCTCCATCGTTATTCCTTTACCATCACAACACAACAATGCTCACCATAGCATCTATTTATAATACACAATCTTATTCAAAATATTCAGTTTTTAGCATTTAAATATGCTCACAAAATTCTCTTGTTGAGTTGAATCTTTTGATCCTCCACCTCTTATATCAAATTAAGTCATATTTTATAATATGAGCAAATTACTATCATATTTTACTTAACGAGTCAATGATTAAATGTTTTGAGCTTGGAAGTGTTTTTTTCCACTATTCAAATTTTTTATAGGAAATCAACAAATTAATAGAAAATCATGTGGTATAAAATTAAAATTGAAACTAACGAATAAACTGCGTCACAATTTTGAAACTAAAAAGTAAACAAATAAAACTCCTAGTGCCCCCTGGTAATTTGCCAAGCATGTATTTTTTTGTACAAATGCGCGAACCAAAGATGAATTTTTGGGGATTTATTTTTGGTGACGTCATTAACTACGAGGGACTACAGCAAAACTGTCATTTATTTGCAAAAATCATTATATACGTTTTGAAGAGCATGTAATTCTTCGTTCCCCTTGAAATGGCAGGCGTGTACGCGTTCTGCATTCTGAGCTACAGCTGTTTCAAACTGGCTGGTACGCTGGAGACGTTCACGACTGTGGAGATCCGGAGTGTTGTCCCCGTGTTGCTGCATTAGTGTCACAAAAGCTGCAATCCTGGAAGAGGGAAGTCGCCTACAGGCCAGATCTGGCACCCTCTGACTTTCACTTGTTCGGACCTCTAACGCAACATCTTGCTGGCACACGCTTCGAGAACGACAGTTAGCATAATCAGGCGGGTTAGTCAATGGAGATGATTGGGCGGTGATGGGCTTCTTTTCTTCTTCTCGATGGAAAGTTGGATAATCCAGATTTTTACTGGAGTTATTTGGTAACAATACCAGTACCTCACTTAATGGAGTGTTAATGAGTGGGAGTAGTCCTCACTGTTTGTGAAGAACTTGTTTCTAATGGCAACATAATATAGTAAATTAAGGTTTCAACTGATAACAAAATGATTCAGTTCGGCCATTTTTTATTCTATAAATGCAAAAATACATTTTTTTAAACATTTATAAGAACGAACAGGTTTCGGGATGTTAACTCCTTCGTCAGCGTTTGATGAAATGATGAATAAAAAGGAAATCAAGAAGTAACTACATTTGGTGAAAAGTGATTTAGGGATGAATTTACTGTAAGGTTTCATCCTATTTGCATAGATTACTTGGGCTTTTCGAGGATTATCTAGTAACCGTACTTTGTACTTGCCAGTTTCGGTTTGCCGTACGAGCCGCCAGGGTCCAATGGATAACCTCACAGGGTTTTTTCCGGATTTCTTTCTCTTGAGCCTGTACGCATACGCCAAACTGGCTCTAGGAAATTTCTTAGTTTTCGTCGTTCGTGTTGTCTTTTGTTCCTATTTATTTACTACGTGGCTTATATGTTTCGCCAGTCTATGAACTTGTTCCAGTTCTTCCAACACTTCTGTGGCGTATTTCTCGTCGTGTGACTTGGAGGTTAGAAGATGATGGAGGAGGTCTTAGTCTTTTAAACATCAGGAGAAAATACAAAAAAAGCAAATCACTCTTAATCAGCTAAACTTGATTTCAGGTTTTCAGCGAGACCTAACATTAAGGTGGTTTGTTCATAATTAAATAATTTTGATACCCATATCGATTTTCATTATACTTTAAGTTAGACACAGTATTCGAATAATAATAATTGTTCGGGCTGACTTATATTCGCGAACCATTCATCAATCTTTAGGCAAAATAAAATTTTGCAAGGTTTTGTTCATCCCGAACAGCCGTATTTATGATTTTTTTTTGGTCTTGAAATTGTCATATATTTTTTTTCTTACCGTTCATTGAATGTTATTTGATCCGTCTGAATTGTTTGTTGATTTGCTGGTAAATAAATTAATTCAAACTGAAGGAGATGTAAAATATTATAGCAAATGTTCAAAATAGATGCATCAAGGAAATTGCTAACGGTACAAGGCTGTCATATTTCTGTATGGTATGCTCAGTTTTTAATGGCTTTCAATAACTGAAGGGTTGCCCGGAAGAACCGTTGTGACAAAAAACTCAAAATTTAGATTTTTATGGAAAAATGTTCTTCGTACATTGGCCTAGCTAGTGGTAATAGAAAACAATAAAAAAAAAATTTTCTACCTACTGACAAGGTGCAAATTTAGAAAAAGGTCCCTACGTTTTGCCTTCGGTCAAAAAAGACTTCTTCGGGGGGAAAAAGGACAAGAACACACGGATAACACAAGGACACAAGCAGCAAAGAAAACCGAAAAAAACTGTTATCTAGCTAGTGGTGTTATTGTTGGCGTTCTCCCACGCCTGCGCTCGATGTCGTTCTGACGTTACGTCTTGTTCGATCCTCCGACGGTCTATCCGATGTCACTGGCGTTGCGTCATCTTCACATCCCGCGATGTGGATCACCTATCTCGTGTCGATAATCAAGAATAACACTGAATTGTATTAACAACTATTTATTGCTATGCGCAATAAATAAACACTGTGTTCCATAATATTGAACTGCACTCGTTCCAAAGATACTTAATCACAACTTTACAACTGCATCTTCTCTGCAATCTTCTTAACGGCTATAACAAACGGAGTAACTCATTCACATTCAAACATTAAACATAAACTGCCTTCTCTCAACAATGGCTTTTCATGCCTTGCATTCTTCGTGCATACAATTCATTCAGTTGAACTTTAAATACTATT
>JAQIWH010004151.1:0-17730 GCA_034695005.1 Cryptops parisi | reverse complement strand
TTTGTGATTCCCAGTATAGTGTTCATTTCTGTACAATATCTCACATACAGTATACATACAATAGCGCCTAAATTTAGTGCCCTAATATTTTGGCGCCCTGGGCAATTGCCCGAGTTGCCCACCCCTAGACCCGGCTCTACCGGTATCACCTGACACTGAATGTACTGTATACAAAAATAGTGTGCTATTTTTGCTAATTTTATGCTAATTCAGAAATAACATTCATTAATTGATTGTTGCCTTTATTGTTCAAACTTTTAAATTATTCATCCCTGATAAAAGCAGCGCGGTTTTCCTTCGGCTGCCCAGGCTTGTCGCATCGCCCCTGATGACACTATCTGGTGGTCAAATATCGTATGCTTCCCTTCAAGGTACAATCTACCGTCCTTCCGAGTTCCGACTTTCAGCTTCGTAGGCCTTACGGTTTCTCCGCAAACCATGCACAGCCACTAAGTGAATTCTCACTTACATAATTGTCGCACATCCCCTAGTGAAATTTTTGGGTCGACAATGGGCTGATACCTTTTTAGGGGTGGCCGGAAAAATGCGCACAGGAAAAAAAGCGCACGGAAAAAAAGCGCACAATAAATTCGCACAAGATGCGTTTAGTTAGGTTTGGTTAGGTTAACTTAGGTTTGGTTAGGTAGGTAAGGTAAGGTTAGGTTAGATTAGATGCGCAGAAAAAAAATGTGTTTTTCCTGTTGGCATTTTTCCTGTGCGCATTTTTTTGTGCGATTTTTTTCCGTGCGCTATTTTCCTGTGCGCATTTTTCCTAGAACCCTTTTTAGGGTGTCCTCATAATTTTAATTACCTACCAAGTTTCAACTTCCTATCCCTTCTGGTTTTCGCTTAATTTTTGACAGGACAGAGGAATGTAGCTTTTATATTATAGTATATAAATCTGTGCATTTACATGACTTTATCTTATGTTATCTCAGACAGGAAGCACTTTCGGACCCATGTTTGTATGAGTCATATGCTTTGTTTTGAAGTGTATCATTTATGGTTAAAACTTGATTAGACCTTTTAGGAACGACCTGTATTAAAAAAAACCAGCAACCTTTCGCAATGTGCATAATAAACTCCTAAATTCCTTATATCAGTTATGATGAAGTACTGATGAATAAATAACAGAAACTTTGGAATCTTTTCAATCAATTTTAAATGGCAGAATATTTAGATTGGTTTGTTTCTAATCGGCGCCATCGCTAAATGTTACAAACTGGTTTTTCTTTGTTTTTTTTTTAAGTAAAATGATTTACATCTCAACTCAATGAATTTGAAATTATGAGACAGAACGTAACGTTTCATAGTCATACCTTTGTTAGCTGGGTATCAAAGTCGAGACAAAGTGACATAAATTAAATAAAAATTAAAAGTGCCTATTGAAAATTTATACATCCTGTAGTAGCAAACTATGCCTTGGTATATTTTAGAACAGTATAATACTGATAAGAATATAATTATAATGCTATGGCAAAACTGATTTCACTCTTCAATTTTGTTTTTTTTAAATTAAACTTATTTTGCATCGTTGCGCCTAATTTCTCAATAATTTTGATTCGGTTTCTACAAGTGAAACAACAAAGTTGTTTGACATGACCCTACACAATTTGATTGTAATGAAATAACATTGTGCGAATTTTTGGAAGGTACGCCCGTAGGTAAAATTAATAAAGTTTGCTATAATTTCAAAAACTAAAAAACAAAACCTAACATGCATTAACCTCCAAACTGAATTCTGACAACTTGATGATTCCGTGAATTTTAACAACCAGTTAATGCTGTATTAATATTCATAACCACTGCCAGCCTGTTTTTAAACTGCGAAACAAAATTTGCTAACAGTATTGTTTTCAATATTGTTTTTTCAGCAATTGCATTCCTAAATAACATGCCAAAGTCTCTTCAACACACAAAAAGATTCACATTTTTTGTGAACGAGATTTTTATCCACCACAAAAACCTAGTAATACAGAAAAATGTTAATCTTAATTCCATATTCAAGTCATGTTTCTCAAGAACCCGACACGACCCGATTTAAAGTAAGCATTATGGCAATGCCATTCTTCAGAAACGTAATTTTGCTCACCAGTACAGAATACTGTAGGCGTACTTAAAATTACAAAATATTCAACAAGAATTCAACTCTACTCTTAACAGTACAAAATCGTTCAAAAAATTTACAAAACTAAATTCAGTTTTGGAATGTTGATTTCCGAAAATATTGCACATTTCGAACTTAAGTTCTATAACATATAAACGTGCACAAGAATCTCTTTAATCCGACAATGTGGGATATAGGTTGTTCTGGATTACAAGAGTGTCTGAAGTAATTTTCTCATTAAATTAATAAAAAAGGTTTTTATATATATAAAAAATGAGCATTTGAAAATCATGTTTCCAAATATTTCATTTAAATTTTGGCAACTTCCAATACAGTAAGACTACTAGAATTTGTATTTTTATTTATTTATTTATCTATCTGAAATGGTAAATCTTTTAAAAATTACGAGTTTGTTACAATGATAAAACTTGTGGGGTGTTTTACTTTTTTTTAATATTTGTGTAAAATGGAACTTTTTAACACTATTTTTAAGTGTTATCAAATATTAAATACTCATTAATTATTTTTAAATAACTTTTTTTAATGACCACTCATGTTTATTGCATTTGTTTTCTTTTTTATTGAAATTCAAATACAGGGTGTTCCAAAAACGTCCGGTCAAATTTTTACTACCCATCAAAACAAGACAGAAAGTCCATACAAACATGGGTCCATAAATGGGTCCTTTCAAGCCCTGACTTCTCCAATGCATTCGACAACGTGAATTCGCTATTTCTTAAAGAGAGCATTCTGGACAAATGTTTAATGGCGTTTTTGCGTTTTATGGGTATTTTTAGTTTTGTAATAGGTAGTAAGTAGCCAAGTTAAACATTGGCGATCAGTGATGTGTGTGACTAGTTTCCATTAATAGTTTCCATAATCTCACGCTTCCGTATCTGAAATTCCTCAAATTCATGATTCTGCTTGGCAATCTTGCATAAACAGTACTGTACCATACTACTGTGATTTCCTTGCTGTAACGCAAAGTCTCCATTTTGCCTCAAACTTACGTAATTCACTCAGGTAACTTATTTAAATTTCATGCAATTGACCTTGGATTTGTAAATTTTTAACTATATAACCTACAGAAAAATTAGAATCACAGCAAACAGCAAAACTAGTTGTGTACAAAGTCTACCATTAGTATTCTGTTGTAATATATCTGGTGAACTCAAATGACCTCATTTTAAATTCTCCAAATAAACTTCAAAAAGTTTAAAGTAACCACAAAAATTGAGAACTAATAATGCTAAAAACAATTTCTGCATTCTTAAAAAACTTAACAACTCCAACTTCTAAGAAAGAAAAAAGCTTCCAAGTTTTCTCTTTTGACAAACGGGTCAATCATCCATCTCGGGCAGAACCCAAAATGCCTCCTCGAACTTTTCTCCTCGAGGCCAGGTGGGCGAGAGTATGTAGAGGCTCCTTCACCTGCAAAAACCTGTTCCTCATTGGCAACTTTAAATGCCGCAGGGCAGGTTGTTTCTTTGGCTTGCCAAGCCTACTTTGCACGACAGACTGAGGAGAGAAGTCGAGTTTTCGCCAGTGGAAGAGTCCGTGGAGAACAAGCACAAACCCCAAGAAACGAAGTTTTGTTTAAACAACAAGAACAAAAAAAAAACAAAAAACTTGGTGAACATTTTGATGTCGGAAGAATTTCGGTTCTGTCAAGTGCAGTGAGCAGCAGCTAAAAATCTTATGTTGACCCGTGGTGTCTTTATAATTTGTGTTGGGGTCTAATGCCGCTGCCAATGGATACCCTGGGCCGGCAGTTTAGGACGATCGCGACCACATTGTCGTTATTCATGGTGGCCGTTTGGGCAACTCAGGTAAGTTTTGCTGAAAATTATTGTGTTGTGTTTACGCGAGCAGTACAAAACCAAGTTACGGGAATTCCTTCATCATTGTAAATAAACATGTGCGATAAATGATCACCGATAATAGAGTTCACGCAACATTGAAGGCTGTGTTGTTCCTGTATTTTATTATTTAATTTGACATGATTATGCAGACGTGATTGTAATGCTTGTCACTCAATGTGCAGTCGAGCGGAACGTCTATAACTTACTAAGCTTACTTCCATCAACGCAAAATTTTCAATTAAAATTAATGTAATCTAATATCAAATACATTTACAGTGTATCTGTAGTATGCTACTCAACAAGATTTAATCTATAACTGAAGTTTCTACACTTTTTGACTGAAAGCATAGAACTTAATACATTTTGCCGGACTGAGATTTCTATGCAATTGTATAGAAACACGACATTAAAACAGAAATTAAAAATTAACTTACATTAAAATATCACCTAAGCTGTTAAATTATGAATAATTTTCTAATCGTTCCTAATTGGTAATAATTCCTATATTTTTAATATATTATAGATATATATTTATATTACAATTATTTTCATGCACCGTGTATATAGCATATAAAATGTATATTTTCATATATAAAAATATATTTTATATAATATATAAATATATGAATAAGGTGGTATGAACCGACTTGGGAGGGGGGAAGATCATCTGAAATTTTAAAAATCAAATACTGTAAGTCTAAAGATTGTTGTTTTCGTGACATATTAAACTTCAAAGGAGTTTAGACCCAACAAGTAAAAATCCTTTATAAACGTACTCATTATACACTGGCCTATAGCATCCGCCATATTGGTTTTAATTAACAGCTTATAAGCAGTGATACTCGATGCATTAAGACGAATCCATAGACACCTCACTCATCAAAATCCATCGAGTAGTTTGGTTTTTATATGTAGAAACCCACACTCTCACAACTCACTCACAAGTGAAGCTAATATAAAGAGTATAAAAATGCAAAACTTGGTTGCTGCCCTCTTTTTTTCCCATGAAAACATCCAAAACAGCATTAATGATTAATATGTCAATGAACTATAATATAGACATGTTCAGGGAGGGGGGGGGTTATTTTATGTACAGTATATATTTTTAAGCTTACCAGAATGCAAACTATACATATTGCCACAACGTTCAATTTGACCTAATATGGGGAGTTCAAATGAAAACCGGATTTTGTTTGTCTAGTCTCTAGTCCTAGTGCTTGATCGTTTCTGATATAAACACAAATCCGGTTTAAATTAACAAAAAACAGCAACAAAAGAGCCGTTCTAGCCCCATTTTCAACTATTTTTTGTAACATTTACTAGAACAGATCCGCACTCCTACTTTATTTATTTTTCACTATTAAAAAACGATAAACTTAAAAAGACAATTCTTTAATAGTTTATGATGGTATTTTCAAATATAAAATCATCAAAAAAAAAGCATAAACTTTTTAATCTGTCATTGACAGGTTTCAAATGTTGCATGCCATCAAATAAAATATTACAATTTGGCGTGCTATAATGGCTTATTGTTGTTTTGTTTGTGTTGTATTGTTATTGTTGTTTTCTCTATTAGAACTATACGGTACAAAAGTTCGATTTGAGATCATAGCTGCATTTTGATATTCATCAAATCGTTAGCACAGAAAAATAACTAAAGGATGAGTAAGACAAGGTTCACCTTTCAGAGTTCAAATCCGGTTTTGTGGGTGTTGAGGTTGGACTACACGTAATCATCAAAATTGGCAATTGCATATTTTTGGACACGTTTTTGAAATAAAATAAAAGAAAAAAAACAAATAAAGAGAAAAATAAAAACACACATTTTAATAAAATTCCACTAACAAAAATTCACAACACGGTAATTCAGAAATGATAAACTTAAAATATAGTAATTTCAAACAATAAATAAGCTTCACGTTCTACAACCATCAAAATTGCTCTGTTTATTGACAAGTAACCTACGCATTATATAAGACGTGTATACAAGTTAGAAAGTTAATATAATATAAATATAAATATAGTTTTTATCCGAACCACCTCACTATGTGACATTCTACGTCTACCTATAATCTATACAGTATAAGAAGTCTCTGAATTGGGTTTATTGCTAAAAATAACAAAATTAGATGATTTGAAAGAACTTCCATAATCTGGGAAAAGAACAAAAGATAATGAAATACGAAATAACAAAACACAACCATCATTTAAATTGTTCAGTACATGGCCCACCGACTTAAATTATTTGTAAGGAGAGATTTTTAGATACTTCCGTAAACCTTTGACAAATTTAAGAAATAAAAAGAAATTTCAAATAATAAAATATAATGTAGGTTATTCTACAACCCACAAATTATCCACACTATCATGAAATAACTATTACGAAACACTATAGGGCGTGTTTCTCTAGTGAATGCACTATTTACTTACCGTACTTAATCACTTTAATTTCCAGTAGACGAAAATATCAATATATAACTATTGTGACAAAAAAAAATCTTTTTCGAAAAAATGACTGCAATTCTAATAAGTTGATCATGTATTAATTAAAATTACAGGGACTAGGCTAGTTTCATTTTACTTGGGGTGAGCAAAACATAAACACGTGTTTGTAACGTATAAAATCAGAACAAGCAATCATGTGATGTGGCTTAAAACAGAAATATTAATATTAGAATATATAACAGAAATTTTAGAACAAAAATAAAATTTTTATTGTTACCGTCAAAGTGTATAATCCAAGCATCCAATGTCTGACCTGTTTTTTTTTTTTTTTTTGGCAAAGTATGAAATTAGCATTGAAATGATCATTGTACCTTAGATATGATTTTATTAGGATAGATTTAACTTTAGACCTAAATTTAAGCTTGAAATTACTTAAACTAACGTTAAAGACGAGTTTACACGATGCTGGTTTTAGTGATAGTGCTGTCAAAACAGCGACAACTATCTTCGTGTAAATGAGGCTTTATATACACTAATATCCAAAATAGTGTAGGAATACATTTTAATTGTAAAAAAAACATTCCAAATTAAATATTGACATAAGACGAAAAGGGAAGATAACCTTTTACACAATTTATACGAAGATAACTGTGGCGATAGTCGCTGCCATGACAGGAACTATCATCAAAACTATCATCGTGTGAACGCGCCTTAACTAACCTAAATATTTGTATAAAAAATGTTATTTCATACTTTGTCAAACGAGGTTAGGCATTCTATAAAATGCTTGAATTTTATATTTTGCTGGTAACATATGCATTAATTATGACTTTTTGTAAATATAAATCAATATATTAACTAAAAATAGGCCACAGCACATGTTTCAAGTTGGTGGACTTTGAAAATTACATACTGGTACATCATTACAACTGTTTGCAGAGCTTTGAAAAGTTTATTACCTTTGTTGAACATATATGTGTAACTATAAGGTTAGATAGACAAGAGTGTAGTTTCCGACTCGAAAATCTGTTGAAATATTTACTTTGAGCTCTTGATTCATTATTGTTTGCTTGGGACTAACATTCCCAGAGGTTCATTTCTCCTTGTTCCAGACTAACACGCTGAAATTGGATTAACACATTAAACTTATTTTCGAGAATATAAATCAGACCTAATTTTATTAAATAAAGCATGCGGTTGCAAGTAATTCTGCTGACAAGTTGTTACCAAATAGACATTTGCAGTTTACGTAATTTCAGATACAGTGAAGCATTTATTGTTGAATATAACACTGAATACAGGGAAACTGACATTAAATACAGGGAAAATGTTGGATAACCCAAATATATATATATTTATATTCTACTACTGTAGCTATCAATGATTATTTTATACAATTTATATTAGCTTCACTTGTGAGTTTGATAGTCTGTTAGTCTGAGTTTGTGAGTGAGCTGGGGGTTCGAACGTACGTGCGTGTCATCTAGAGCTGTTTATGATAATATACTGTACAATCCACTGTAACAAAATTAGCATAAATCGAATCGGAACTTCTCAAAACTCTTATAATTCGAATATCGTATTACTCAAAGACAGCATGAATCTAAATTCGCATAAAGCAAAACCATATAATATAAAGCATATTCTTAAAAATCATTTTTAATGCACTTGAGTATTCGTTGTAATGGGTATCATGGGTTTGGCACCGTCTGATGAATGATTACATCATTTACAAAAAAATCACCTTATTTGTAACATTTTCATTGTGGTTTAAGGAACTGCCACCTACGCATGACCTATAAACTACCAAGTTTACCTCGGCATGCTTTTCAATCACTAAATCTCAATTAACTTTAAACTGGATTAAAAAATTCAACAACAACGAAGTAAACAAAAAATTAAACAAGCAAAGAAAAATATCTTTGACTAGTTATTAACAAAAAGGAAACTTCCTAGCTACAAGATGGAGCAGAAAAAAGATTTTTATATGTACATTTTTTCATGGAAACATTTTTGTCGGTTTGGTTCTGCTAACCAAATTATACACATCTGGAATGGAAACAATGGTTGAAAACTGAAGAACTAAGAGGATTAAAAGAACTAGTTGTGCAAGTGTTGCGAGAAAAAAAACGACGTGTAACGTTCATTGTTTTCACTGAGGTCAAAGCTATGCTCGTTCCACAATGTAACCAATATAGACTACAGTGGAGATGAGTGCTTCTGAAATGCGAATTGTGCCACTAAACGCTGTTCAGTAGCACAACAGACACAATAGTCATGTATGAAGGTGCATTCTAAACAATACACTAATCTATACAATACACTCATAGAACATGTATTAAACCTCTATGACACATCACATACGGGTCAGATTCCTTATACAGTACTAATATACTCCTAGGCAGTGGAGGATTTAGAACCGACTTGGAGGGGGGGGGGTCACCTGAAATGTTTTGACGAATATGTCTAAAAATCACATCGTTTTCGTGCAAAATCAATAAAAGCTCCAAATGAGTGTTTGAGTGCTTAGACCCCAAAAATGGCCGTTTTTGCCTCTTTGTTTTCATGAAAACATCCAATTCATGAAAATTCAAACATCATGAAAATTCAAACTTCTCAAACAACTATAATTTTCAATCCTTGCTTACTGTTGAAAATTATTCACGCAATATTTTGTAGTGGTTTTTTAATATTGCCTCGTGCAATCATTAGCCTTCACTATATAAACTGCCCACATAACTCTTGTCATTCTATTCTCACAATAACTTGTCATTCTTCTGTTGATGCCACGTGTTCTTGAAACTTCTTTTCAAATCTAATGTGCACTGTACTGTACTAGAAAATGTTTTGGGAGAAAGCCAAATTTCCAATGATAATACACATGTAACATTTCCATTGTACGATGACTTTCTTATTTAACTTGTCAATTATAATCTCAATACATCTCAAAACATGCTAGGCCTATAATGATTACATGTCTTTTGAATGGTACAACCTAAACAAACTGGTAGGCAGAAAATATGATTAGTAATTGTTCGTCGACAGACATTCGATCACAAATAAATATCGCTTAAAAAGAATATAAATATGACACATTAATGACATACACACATAACATAAATGTAACACTTATCGCTTCAGCATTGACCGAGTCATTAACAACAACAAAACATGTAGGGCTTAGAAAATTTTAGATAAAAGAACAACATCTATACAAATAGTTGTTCCCTAGTGGTTACAAATTACTTAACACATTAAGGTTACATATTGTACATTTTTATGAGAGTAGTTACAAATAGTATATTTTTTATTTCATAGTAACATAGGTGACTTATATGATTGATGTCTACTATTGAGGTCAAAACCATTGGTTGTATATGTGGCTCACAAAATTTTATTAAATTCACCAGTCATTAAAAATGTTTCTTTACGATATACGTAAATTTTTATACATTTCTTCATACAAGCATATAATAAAAATTTCTATACATGTTTAAATGTGATATAAACTTCTGTACATGTCTGCACTGCGTATGGGGGTTTACATACGGAACGTACTGTATCTGCTATCTGCGTATGATATAACTAAAAGTACATGTTTGTACACGACTGCAAGTGTGTATCTACTACATAGTGTACCAGTACATCTTATGATGTTACACCTTGGTTGCAATGGTTTAATTTAAGACCACTTCATGATATTACATAAAAACAGCTTTGTTTATGATCAAACTAACTTTTTTTTTTGTTGGTTAAACATTTCATGAAGATAAAATCACATGCTTGTGATGCCTTAAGACACCTTAGACATATTGGTTCAAAGTTTTTTTTTGATCAGAAACTGTGAGATCTCGTGCAAGCAAAATGAAGAAATGTGATTAACCTCTTTGACAGTCAAGTAAATTTAACATAATGACAGACATTCCACAAAGTGTATCAAAGAAACACACACTAAAAAAAACGAAAATAAAATAATATTTAATTGAACAATTAGCTCTACTTGAAAGCGTGACCAGCAAAGAAGCAAAAACCACTGTCTTCAAAAACTATAAAATCATGTTTTCGTATCCATTCTTCAACAGTGGTGATACTTTACAAAAAATACTTTAAAAAAGCACTGATGCACAAGCTGTATAATGTAAGAATTTTGTACGAAATCAGGACAGAGCATCCTTCATGCGTGGATTGAATTTAATCCTATTCGAAAAACAACTTACGCTTATTAATCCCCTGTTTTTTTCATTCTTTTTAGAAACCATTTTTCCTCGATTCTGTATTTTCTTGTGGGAAAATGTTCCATTTACCAACAAAGCCATTTAACAAAATTGTCCTGTTACGGATATTGAAACGATCAAATGATAGGAACAACCCTTTTATTTTCATGATCCTTATTTGCTTGAAATACTGCAAATATCTCAAGACATTATGAAAAATGCTGTGTCTAATTTATTCGAGTATTGTCGTTTTGATGATTAGAAAAGTCGAAAAAGAACGCATTTACTCCAATGAGCATTAGTATTGTCAAAACTCAAAAGTAGCATCATTATTTTTGAAATTTTATGCAACAAGAAATTCCAAATTCCACAACATGAGAATAAAATGCTAAAAATAAAATGCTTTGAATTTTGGTGTTATTGTAGGACACCTAAGAAAACAAATTGCATTTCTACTGCATATTTTGAGCAGTTCTATGACATTTTTCATGTCTTTAGTGCATATTAACCCGAGGTCTAATGATAATACTACTACATTATAGTGATTATCCTATAGTAATATCATGATCCAAAGTAAAAAAAAACTGAAATTATTTCACCATGCTTAATTTGGAGGTTGACAGACTTAAACATGAAAAATGAAATGAAAAACTGTTGTCATTCATTATATATTACCATTTAATAGTACAAAAAATTACATTTTTTCAGTGAAAAAAAAAGTATATTTGTGCTGTATACGATTTTTTAACCATAGCAAAAGTTATGGAAAAATCTTCTATAACTTTTTAGTTCAAGTGATAAAGAACATTTCTGAATACACAACTAAAATACAAAACTGTAGTTTAAGTTAAAATAACCAAGTTTTATAGTTCAAGGCAAAGGTAAGGTAATATACTAATGTACCATTCACTATCGAATGTGTATTGTCCTTCATCAAACTCATCATGAAAGCCTGCATAACGGTCACCTTCATTATAGTACAATAAGTACCTTTATTATAGTAGGTTTTTTATAGTACATGTATTATGATTATATGAACAATTTCACTGTTTATCACGTTGCCTATCTTTATCTATTAAGAAAACAGGCATCAAACTCTCCAACAGTGAAATGCGGAACCTATATAACCAGTGCGCCATTCGTGACAAAAGAATGAAAAATTCTCAAGGAAAGTGAGATTTTTTCATTTCCTAAATATTGCATGACAGAACGTCGTGTATTCACCGAAAGACCTTTCTGAGTGTATTTAATTCGAGTAGCATCGTCACACAACGACACTCAGAATGAACAGGTTGCGTGCAAAAAGTATTCTGGATGTGAATACACTCCTTAAGCACATGTCAACTTATCAACAACACAACAAAAAATATTCAACTGAGACCTTCAGCTACTCACAACAGAATCTCGTGTTGGAAACTTCCTTTCCTCTAGCAAAGTTTCTCGACATCTGACTAAGTACCATGCAACCAACAGATTCATTAAAATGTACATTGCCACAATGAACTAATTACACTATGAAAAAATAGTCTAATTAGTTATAGTTTTATTTACATTTTTCCTCAAATTTCTTCCAGTAGTTTTTTTACGCGATTTTAATACTGTTGCTTTCGTTGCCAAAATTACTCAGTTTATTGTTAATCTTAACTCAGTTCATAAATATTACATGGTCTTCCCAAGGTTAGGAAATACCACATTGTGATTCAGGTGTATTGTGACTGTAAAATGCAACATTGATCTAGTACATACACATTATGTGGTGAAGAATCGAAAGTCTAATCTAAGTTGAAAGACACAAACTTCTTAAACTTGCAGAAATGACGCACAAGCTTTTATATTGTACGGTACGGTACCTGAAGAATCTAAAAAAATACACCCATACGGCCGTTCTTTATATGGCTTTTCGCTATAACGGCTTTTTAAATTGTAGCTCAACTTCGCTTTACCGCACAACATTTTCGATATAGGCCTACGGCCAAAATATTCTGGAAACTCCATACTGTACAGTACACGTACTACAGTATTTTAATTAATATAAATATTTGCCCACAGAATTTATCCTTCCTTTTATTCCTTCTTTCCTTCCTTCTGTTTATCTAGAGTAGTAATAGTAATGTACCACGTAATCATAAGGCAAATCTGAGTGCAAATTTACAACAATGAACTGCATAAACATAAGCTGTAACTAATGAAACAATACCGTAAACTAAAAATTTTAAACAAACAAGAAACAAGGTTTGCCGCTAGACACCCATGGTTACTATACCAACCACGGGGTTTATTTTTAGTACTGTACTAGAATAATAATTATACTTATTACGGTACATTTATTATCATTAAAAAAACTATTTCTTATCAATGCACAACAGTGCATCTATTCTATATGACTCGTTATACGGCATTTCGCTTATACAACCATGTTTCCTAGAATCGCATCTAGGCCGTAAAGCGAGGTTTGAGTGTATATTAAATCTCGCATGTGGCTACATAAACTAAACAAATAATTTAATAGTAAAATATTTATGTTGTATAGAAACACATTGTACTGAATTTTTCTCTGCTCAAACTTGTTACATAAACTTTATGTAATGTGTTACTTCATCATAAAGTAGAAGTTGGCATTTACTGATAACAACAAGTTCACTATATATTCAATAATACTAGTCGTTTCTATAAATAATAAAAAAATGCAGGCACAAAATTTACTTGAAAATAATAACGTGCAATATAAAATTGATTTGAATTTTGTTAAAAATTGATAATATTGATGAATTGATAAATAAAAATTGATAATATTGATTTCTTGAATTCACTTTCAAGTGTTGGTTTGTTGAAACCCGAACCTTCGGAATGAAATTTAAGCACCTACAGTATTTTTACAGTTGTAAAACTGATCAGTTTATTGATTTTAAGACATACTTAATTAACCATTAAATTACTTTTTTTTGTAATGTTTATTTTTATTTTTTTTATTAATATATTCTCAGAGAACAAACACCGGTTACAGTAAGTTGACAACCTCGATTCCAAACTTATTCGGACATAAACTATTTTGGCTAAGTGATTTTTCGGATTACTAGTGGTATGGTTCTTAAATAAATGATACCTCTCTGATCCACTTGTTAAACATTACCCGTACCCCTCATCTTTAAAGTACACTAATTGAAAGGAAAATGAGGAGAAAAACAGGAATTGCTTTACTCTCTTATAAGAGTACATACCGAAAATTTGGTTATCAACTTAATGAGCATTTTTTAAAATAAAAATTTAATTTAATAAAAATTTGTTATTAATAAAAAATCCTTGAAAATTTCTTTTATTAATATTTATTTTTCAAAAAATATTTTAGTGCTGGTTTGATGCAAAATGTTTCATTAACGAGTAAAGCAAATTCAGTTACGTTCTTATTTCGAGAAAAAAATTGAATTTTTTTAGAGATTTTCATTAGTAATAGGATTTTTATCAAAACTAGAAAATAGCTGTCAAATTTGACAGGTGTCTAGCATTTACCAGTTATCCCAAGCAGGAATAGTGGTCCCCTTTGTGTTGACAATATTGATAGTATTGTAACTTTGAGATTTTGTGCGCTCGAATGCCATTGGATGGTACTGAGAACCAATGAGCAATCGAAAACAGACTCAGTCTTTTTGGGTTTTATTTGAAATGCTGATAAGATTTTTTGT
Organism: Cryptops parisi; assembly: GCA_034695005.1. NCBI lineage: Eukaryota > Metazoa > Arthropoda > Chilopoda > Scolopendromorpha > Cryptopidae > Cryptops > Cryptops parisi. The sequence continues at coordinate 3,422 of JAQIWH010004151.1, read as the reverse complement.
TTAATTTTATTTTAAAACAAAGTTTTACTGATTTAATACAATATGAATCAGGGTAAGGGGTACAAAAACATCACAGATTTTTGCTAACACCACCAAAACACTTGCAGGTTAGGTGTGATCAGATCATACAAAATCCAGTCTGGATTTTCAATGGTTTTGGAATTATGTACTGATACCAGATTTGAGGCTATCGACTTGTATAAGAAACTTCACCTATAATGTAAACAGCAATTTTCAAATAAAACACGCACTATATGCATATAACATCGTGTTAAGTCATTATTGTAAATTATTATTATAATAAACATTCGACATTAGTCAACATGAACTTTGAACTGTTGAAAGGGAACGTTCAGATTTTGCCACTACACCCATTGGCTGTTTATTCTTAATGTCAGAAGTTAGAAGGTATTCGCTAACGCAGCTAAAAAACAAGATCGTGAAATGAAAAGTAGGTAAATGGGTTCCTGAATTCTTTTGAGATGAATGATCCCAAGTTGTATAAACAGATTTCATATTTTATTATTTTTTTTTTGTTGTAAAATTGAGGTCATCGAATATCGAATAAAAACTCTTCTTTGGCCAGACAGCTTTTCTTTTCCTAAGTCTCTATAAGTCTTTGATATTTCTCAACAACTGTAATACCTAATTAATGGTTGGTGAAACTTGAAATAATACTTTCTGCAAGGTTCCTTTTTTGACACCATGCAGTGAGAACTCCGAAAATTCTAGGTTATCGTATTCTGGTTCATTGACTTATTTAAATTTCCCCAATTTAACTCAACAAGAACAAATTTGCTTGTACTTGCTTGTAGGCATCGTAACTGTTCTTTAGTATGGCGGAACTTTAGTATGATTTAGATGTACAATCTAGTCTTCATTCAATAATAAACATAATTATGTTTGTTATTCATATTGCAGTACGGTATAACCGATGATCACTTGTTAAAACATAAAGTGAAAACTATATTATCCATTGAGTATTCTGTTGCACTTCTTTGAGTAATCTCTGTGGTACTTATCGGTTAGCTGGGTATTTCTCATTTTTTAAAGTAACCTAAACTGGCCTAAAAAACTGGAATTTATGATTTTCAGTTTAGGTTAGTACAAGATAAAAAAAAAATAGCAATTAGCAACATGTCAAGGTCTTAATCACTAAAGTGTCGCAAACGAGATGGGAAGCTAATCCAAAATGCCATGTCTGTAACCGTGTTGATTGTGTTCTTTGATTTGCTGAAATATGTAAATTAAACTACAGTGTATGGATTCAACATCTCACATATTCACTTTTTATCTGAATATTTTTTGTATGAGGAACTTGATGAATTAATTCTCAGCTCTCAAAGGTGAATGTCACGCTAGGTTTTCCCCATGAAATAATTTTACTAATCACTTGCTCGCGAAAAAAACAAATGTCAGGTATTTTCCTTGAACGTGTTCTACTTTTAATAACTTATGAACGACTCATCTACATTACTTAAGCCATGATTAGCTAAAGCTTTTAATCACCTTCCTTGTAGTTTAATGCAATAAACAACTCAATTATGTCTGCAGCTATAAACACACGTGTTCAATCTCAAATGTGGTTTTTATATTTTTTGGGGTTGGTTATAAATCGATTATCAAGTCCATGATTTTGTCCATTTGGACTCGTAGCACTAAAATTTTATAACTTCATTGTGCTATCGTGAAAGTACCATTAGTTTAACTACACTTTGCAAATGGTATCTAATTCTACGTCCATTATAAGGCAGCGCAACACACACCGTGTTTTCCTAAGCATAACCTTTTGACATGTAAATGTGAAAAATAAATGCTCGACACACGATTCATAACTTATGATTGTTATGTTAATGATTTGAAAACATAAGCAGCAATGTTCATATCGTCTATTGCAATAGATGGTTGTGTAATATTTTCACGCAAGATGTCTCATTAAAGTTCCGTCATCTGATGAGCATTTATGAATTTTTATTAATTTTACAATGATAAAAAGTCACTCACTGTCACTCACATTTTAGAATGTACCAATCACATTTAAGTTGACAAACAAATAAAATGATTATCGTTTCATAAATGTTAATTAGTAAATAATAAAGACCAATGTTCCAATCATCAGTTACACTAGTGACGATGTTGATGACTAATTATGCTCCTAAAACTATCGATTTATATTGTGTGAGTTTTATAGAATGCACCTAACATCATAGAAAATCATCATTGTATATTATTATTTCACCAACCGTTTACTCAAGTGTACTTAAGATTGTGCAGATTGCTGTAATGCTTGTGATTCCATTGACTTGCAATACAACAAAAAACTCACGTTCTTCTAATGAGCATTTTCCACACCAAAAGTTAATCAACATTCTGCATTTAACTCACAAACCATGCCATCATTTTCAATTATCCTCAATAATGCTTCGTTTTTTCCGCTCTTTCTAATATCACTTAAAGAACAAGGAAACCCAAGTGAAAATTAACCATGAAAGAATATTCAAGGTCAATAATTACTACACCAAAAACACACTACACACAGCCACTACACCATAAAAACTGCAGTAGATACTATAAATGTATAAAACAACATAAGGAATCAAAATTTCTCGCAGTTTAATCCTACAAGATTATACTGCATCGATCTTGTGTAAACCAAACATAAAGTGCACACTTGACTATTAGTTTAAAACCACCTTGTCCACTATTGCAAATTAATAGGAACAGTATACAGTCAACAACCTCAGATCCGGAAACTAATAACCTGGAAACACCGTCCGGATTTCGGACACCAAACCTAATTGGTTGCTAGTGTGTTGGTGACTGACATTATTATCGGAATTAGCTGGTTACAAATTGTTTATAAGAGAAGTTTTGTCCTTTTTATATTATTCAATCTCACTGTCAATCACAGAATACTTTGCAAGTGAATTGGAGATGTTATATTTATTTAAAATCAAGAACACCAGAAATCCGATAAAAACCAAATTATTCAAAATGGTTCAAGTCCAATGGCTCCAAGTTCCGAGTTTAAGGTGTAATTCATTGAGTCATGCGTATAATGAAATCAGCGATAGAGTAGAAGAGCAGCACTATTAATTCACTGCAAAGAAAATACCGTAGTTAAGTCCTCAGGTATTCATGACGTCCACTATCGTATAGATAGTGGTACGCCAATGGTTAACTGGTCTGATTAAATAATTGGATCCATAATATACAAGGTAACTATAGAAAGTATGATGTGAAAACAACTGAGCGGCCATGCTCACTTCAATTCTTTGACATCAGAAACTACAATGTTGCATTGGGAGTTTAGATACTAGTAGAGTTTAGATTGGGAGTTTAGTAGATAACAAGTACATTAAAAATCCTTTTTAAGCATACTCTTTATAAACTGGCATATAGCGTTTGCCATAATGGTTTTT